>NW_010577043.1:80023-124581 GCF_000705375.1 Tinamus guttatus | reverse complement strand
AGGAGGCAGCCCCAGCCCCCTGGGTGCAGGGCACGGCTCCTGGCCAACCCCTGCTATCACCTATCACTGCAGTGCAAGTGAGAAAGAGCGGCCAGCTTTGCTCACAGCCACACAAAGCCAAACTGTGGGTTTCTTCAATATTTCTTCATACAACTGTGGGTGTTGAAGATAGCATCTAGCAGACGGTGAAACTGTAGCCATTTTTGTTTTCTCTAGCTCAGAAGAAATACCTTTGAAAGAATTAAATCCTTATTGATGTGAAAAAGAACCAAATACCTCATGAGGAATCTTCTAAGTAAACACAGATACTGTCATTCACTACAACTTTTCCATGTGCATAATTAAGGGCAATAAATTAAAAAGGGAATGAAGCACACATCCCCCCGCCCCTTACCCTCACACATACAAAACTTTCAATATCAGCACGAAGCCCCAGTTATTTTCATTGTCGTCAGCTTTGGAAGTTTATTTCTACAAGCAGCACGTCAAGCTTCCCCCAGCCCTCACATTGCAGCGTATTATTTCTTGAGCGAGTGAGCAAGCAAGAGAGATGCAAGGAATTTTAGGAATAGCACTTATAGGCACCATAATGGCAGAAGAGAACACAAAACAACGTAATACTGAACCACCAGAGTGTTTAGTCTGTTACAAAATTCCATGCTTATGCACCCTACACATACTGGCTGTACAACTGTTCATATTCATCCGTTTTTTTAAAAAAAAATCAAAACTTTAGCATAAGTTTTCTAACACCATGCATAAGCCCTTGTTTAAAGCAAGATAAGTTGCACTTTAAGACACATATACTTGTGCTGATGGCTTTCCTAAGGCACTCAAACTACAGCCGATGCTCACAAGAAATAAACTGGCAGCCTTATTTTCCCTCAAGAGGTAAGTTCAGAGCAAGATCTTCAGCCGAGCCAGTAAAATTACCAAACAGAAAAACTGTGGCTGAAGACACCACTGCTCTGGAGTAACTTTGCCCTCAACTGCAACACCACTCTCCAGTAGAGCATGTGAAGGAGGTGGGGACACGGCAGCACCACCCCGCGGACGGGCCACCTGCACCTTGCGTCACATCTGCAAACCGGCCTGGGGCAGCAGCCTGCGCAGGGAGCAGCTCAACTAAACCTGTCAAGCATTTTAATATATTAACACAACAATTATGTATAGACAAAACATGAGGTGAAGCGACAATAAACCTTGAAATACTTTAACCAAAATGAGGAATTTGGCAGAAGAAAGATACAGGTCGTGAATACCAGTTATTTTGTTGGGAGAAGAGTAACCTCTAACAACAAAAAAATGCACATTGAGAGGAAGGGGTGGTTATAATGCCAGAATGGCAAAACAAAGTTATCTGCATTATAAGACCATCAAAATGTACGGAGCTACGGAATACTACGGAATTATTTTTCTATAATTGTAGAAAGCATTGCAATTTGACCAAATGGAATATTAGGTTCAATCCCTTACGTGTTACTTAGATACCAAAAACCCCAGAGGAACTCTTAGGGTTCAAAGTCACATTGTAGAGCTCAGTCCTTTCCATTGAAAAACTACATGAATGGAGCAAATAAGCTGTTCCCATACAATCAACTCTTTTCTGATGGAGAAAAAAAAATATTATTCTACTCAGAAGGTATGTGAAAAAATAAACAGAAAAAACACAAACTTTGTAATTTGACAATTTGAGCTAAGTGTAAGCAAGTGCTAAACCCTGACTGATCTGCCAACACACAGGGCCAAACTCCATTTGTTTTTCATTATACCCTTATTTTCCCTCCCTTCGAAAGTAGAGGAATGTTTTTGTTCTCAGTGCTTTTGGGGCAGCAATCAACTATAGGATCGCTCAGGATGGAAAAGATGCTGAGTGAGTTTGCAAGCCTTTCCATAATAACAACACATACTTGTTTAGTTAACCAGGTCTATTTGGACTACACTAGCAGACATCTACTAAATTAGTGAAGATGGAAGCACAGAATGGGCTTCATAATGGAAGACCCATGTGGGAATATTAAGGAAGCAATTAGGAAATTGGGTTTTTTTTCCAGTTCATAGAAAAATGGAAACTCTAATGACAAATGTGAAACTCTGCAGAAGTAACTGTTCTCATGTTGAACAACTGAACAGTACACATTTGGAGAATTGTTCATTTTTACATATAGAAAGCAAAACACTTTCTTTTAAAAGTACCTTCATTACCTATGGATTAATTACTACAATGCATTTTACTCATGCATTAAGTCATATTAAAAATCTGTCATTTGCAAAAAGCATAGTAGCCTGTTAACATGTGTCTATCAATAGGCTTGCAGCTTTTTGGTTTCCAGATATAACATAAATGGTTGGTTTTATCCCTAAAGGTCCTAATGGTTTAACCTTCCATTTTAGAGATGGTCACTACTCCCCATGGAGCAGTGCTGGTCACAGCAAAAACTAAAACCTTTGATAGTACAGTATTCAGCACGAGAATTTTCTTTCTGTGTAAATATGTAAGTTTAGTGCAAGTCTTTAAGACAAGAATTTGTTCGCCTTCAATCCAAAACATCAAGGTTCATCTCCGCACAGACCAAGAAACATGAGCACTGATACTGCTTTGTGTTCTCTTACAGATCAAGGAAAAAAGGGTTGGTTATTATTCTATTTTGTAAGTTTGAGATAGCAGCTATCATTATAAAACTGTCCTTTGATAACAAAAAAACCCAGCAGCATCTGCTATGTTAATCATAAGTCAGAAACACACATATAAAAGCAAGTTAGTCAAATATATACATTCTTAGCACAAACACAGGCACACAAATATTTAGGGAGGAAAAAAAATTAACACAACAGCTAACCTGAAATTTAGCTACACAACTGGAACTGCAAAAGTTGTACAGTTTTCCATCAGGCATTGTGGCTTGATATTGAGGTAAAGAGTTTCGTTTACAAAAGTGGCAAATAATTTCCATACCTAAAAGAAAAACGTAGTTTACAAACAAAATAAACACAAAATAGTAGCGTAAAAATACTGGATTACAGGTCAGCTCTTCCCACCACTTCAATGTAAAAAAATACTGTTTTCCAGTCAGTTTCTGGAAGTCACACACAAAAGAAACTACAGTTACTTTTACTGAATTCTTCCATAAAAGCTCTGCATTAAATTCGAAATAGCTCCTCCTTCCTCTCAAATTCACTGGAGCATTTCCAGTTATGCTCTCAATTTATGCAACTCTGTGTTTCTTTCCCACGCTGAAAAATACACATTTTGAAATATTTACCTATTCCTTTCCTCAAGATTAAAAGTTTTAGCTGATGAACATCTATATACATTATAATTGACTCCCTCCTTGTCTAAGGGACAAAATTTATGAACTATTGCTTGAGAAGAGATAAAATGGGGTTGGGGAGTGGATCATAGAAAAGATAACATTAGTCCATGCAAGAAGATTGCACCATTTTGGGGGACACCAAAGCACACTGTAGCTCAACATTTTCTTCCTAGATGCCTTAAACTAGCTCAATACTGTTCTGGAAATCAAGGGAAAAAAAAGGTGGGGGGAGAGGGGGCATTCACTAGCCCTGAACATATGATTATGAATTTCTTTTAAAAAATCTACTTTTAAAAAACCCTATATTACCAAAAATAATAAAAAAAAATCTAAAACAAAATACCCTCCTTTCCCCAGTTGCTCAACCTTTATCACAAAAATCAGGTCTACTCTTATCAGTGATGAAAATTCATCAGCCTTTTCACTTACTTTGTGATTTTGCATATTTTGATTTGTGTGTGTTCATGCATGCAGTTGAGCAGTATGGCTCCAAATATCCATTAGGTCCTATGCACTGAGTCATGTCAAAAAACCTGCACTGAGCTCTGCAGCCAGTACAAGATGTTAATTTGCCATATTTCTAAAACACAAAACAAAGCAAAACAATGCATTAGTTATAACTATGTTTGGCTTTTAGTTTTAAATTATACTATAACAAACAGAGGACAACTTATTTACTTCTGCAATCCACTTCCCCATGAGAACTTTTCTACATTAACTAAATCTGACCACCATTATTCTCAGAGTATTCAGCACTATGGTTGGGTCTCTTCCTCCTAGGGGGAAGCTGCCTAAAGCTGAACTTCAGGTAAAAAAATAGGGGGAAAAAAAGAAAAAGAAAAAAACCCCACCCCAAACCTGGCACCTGCAGCCTGTGCACTGTGATAAGAGTATAAGGGTAGCTCTGCTGTGTTGGACCTTTTGGATCTTGCTGGTGGGACAACTGTTGTAAGACAAGAAGCAAGAGTTTGAGCTAGTGAAGAGGAAAAACAGGTAACAGTGCTAAACACGAAAAAAAACTTGCACTCTCTATCGAGGGAGAACATCCTCAGTATTATCTGGTGCGAGGTTGGTTAGTTGTAGTACTTTATTTGCAACAGCACTGCTGGAAGAACCTCTCTCAATTCTCTCAGATTCAGCTTGCTAGGTAGGAGAAATACCCTGCAGAGCCCCTGAGCTCTTCATTTGATCAATGGCAAATTGCGACTCCAAAAACTTGATGGTAACAGGCTCGGTTTTGACATCTTTCAGCACAGTAATCAATCGACAGTTTTCTACAAAACTGAACAATGTTCCATAAAAAAAATGCAGGTCAGTCACACCACGCAGAAATACCAGCGACAGACTCAATACTCAAAAAGAAAAATCAATAGTTCTGACCTGTTCCATGAACAATACACAGCACTGCTGTGAAAATATCTTAATGCAGCCTAAAGCATTAACATTGTAGAAAACCCTTCCTGCCTCCTCCCTTCCCTGCTCACAGGAGGAGCGTAAGTTTTGACATTGACCCCAGCAAATTCTTCACTTGAGCAACGACCAGCACGTCCCAACACCCAGACCCCTTCTGCTTACTGCGTGTTAGAAAATGCCCTACTGACAAATGCTTCAGGTTTCTGTACAGAAGGATTCTGTACAGAAATTATTTTTGGCATTACCTCCTCCTTCTCACCGTGTTCAAAGTAAGAAGCCTCAGTGTCCATCTTGGGTCTTCCTATCTCTAGCTATTCACATTTGAGAATTAGCTACATTTTCACTTGCAGACAGTGAGTGAAGAAGCTTAAGGGTTTCATAATAACTATCATTTTTTTCTATATTAACAAAATATATGTTAAAATATCTATACACATGCATTGGCTATTAACTGGATACGCCCTGCAGAGAGCTGCAAATTTAAAGATACTACAGCAATTTCAACTTCACAATTTGCACAAGCTGCAAGGTAGAGGGTGGGCCCAGACATCAAGTTCCCATCTACAGAATAGTATCAATATCCCAGGTTCCTTCTTCGTCATCTTAAGTGGTTTCTGCATGCTTACAGACGTACTACCTCAAACCTGAAAACCCTCCTTATGAGCCACAGAACTGACCACACTCACAGCTAGGTACCAAGAACAAAATGAAGCTGTTGCACTGGTTGTTCTACGTGTTTCAGCTATGCTCCTCATGTCCTCTAAGACGCCGAGGAGACAAAAGCAGGATATTAAGAACTCTTCAAGCTACACTACCAGGAAGAATATACAGGAGAGGTCACAATTTACATGGGACTTGACTCCTTGGAACCAGCTGCATCAACAATATCCATCAAAACTCTGAACACACAAATAGCCTCGGTGCTACAAGAACAAAGCAGAAAGTAAACCTTGAAGCACTGCTGTAAATACGCTGATAACAGTTAACAAACACTGTTCAGGAGAATAATCAGAAAACAACATACAGTTAATTCTGAGTTTGAAAGAAAATCTAATCAAAGCCACGATGACTTCAAGAGGTGGCAAGACATTGACGTAGGTTGTTATAAATTAACTTATAGTAAGCTGACTAGGTCATAATTAACAAAGACTCCTTGAGTCAAATGACATTTTGCTTGGACAAAAATAAAAAAACTTGAAAGGAAGAACAGCTTTTGCTAAATTGTCTACGTTTCATTACTGACTTCTGAGGAAGAATCCACGTACAATGCAGCAGCGTGGCCATTGCCTCTGCACAACAAACATCCTCACAATATTGGAGTTGTTCACTGGTTTCATGCTACATCTACTGGACTTAAATGCAGGAAAAAAAAAAGTCTTTTTTAATATCTCATAGTAACCTATAAAATCTAGATCTGAAGTGCTTAATGGGTAGTGAAATATCCATAATTAGAAAGGGCAGTTTATATATATACACCTGTGTGTGTGTGTGTATATATTTCTCCATTAATAGTTTCCATACAGTCCTAAACGATACCAACACTATGAGTCATGGTAGGAAAAGCTCACAGTCCACCATCAATGACACAGAAGGTTCTGTGTGCTGAAACATATGTGTAATGGCACGTAAAGGAGAAAATTTGAACGTTTAAAAACATGATGCTACAGGGGTGAATGACATGGACCAACAGTGAGGGTCTGCTTTTTACACAAATTTATTCTCCCCAAAACTCTTAATCATCTCCTTCAACCTGAAGTGTTTCTGCATTTTTATTACTTGTCAGTACTTCCCAAACTTCCAAATACAAAGGATTCCTCTTGCAACTACCAATGCCTTCTGAGAGTCCCATACAGCAACTCCTCTGGACGTTTATATATTCAACCATAACACAACCCAAAACCTTCTCTTGTTCTCAAGTATAACAATTCAGGACAATGGTATCTCAGGGTGCCCAGGTAACTCAGCAGCATTTGTACTCTTAACATTCACCAAAATAGGTTGCATCTTTCATCTCTAAGAATCAACAGTATTAATTACAACTTGCAGACAAAATTAACATTTGAGACTCTTCTCTCTGGAAGTATTCTTGAAGCTGGAATAAAAAGAGGACTCCGTAACACTAGGGAGAATTACAGTAAGACAAGGGCAGAGAGAGCAAGGCACGAGGCAAGGACTTGAGGCTTGGAAGCAAGGGAACTTCAGAGGATATGATAGGTCAACAGAGTCAAAAATGGAAAAATGAGTATAATATAACTCAGCTATTCCTTCCTCTTCTAACATAAGAACGAGAGGAAAATAACAACATCCCCAAAAATTGTTCAAAATAAGCAACGGAAGGTGGTTCTTCATGTAACAAGGAGGTGGTCAGCAGAACTTGCTACCAAAGATCATGGATAGAAACATTTGTTCACAGGAGGACTGGAGAAGCAGCAGGAAGAGAGACTCATAAATAAATAGTAAACTGAACAACTGCACAAGGTTTAAGAGGATCAAGACATATATACCCATCCTTTTCTTACTCTTCCTCACATGTTCACCTACAAATATTGCAGCAGTTCACAATTCTTCACCCAAACTGGTTCTCACTTTCTTATGGAGGTCCAGAGCTGATTGTTCTGACCAGCCACCTCCTGAGTATGCCCACGAAAGCGCATGCCACAGCTTCTCTGGGCAACCTCTCTGAGCATGTGCCAACCCTCACAGCACTAACAGCAGCAACAACAAACCTTTCCCTTCTATCCAGCCAAATTTCTCTTGTGTTCCCACTTGCGTCTGTTGCTTCCCATCCTTTCACCATGCACTTCAAGGAAGCTTCTGACTCCCTAGGCCCTCCCAATCAGATAGCTGATCCCTCAGCAGCTCTTTCGGCCTCTCCTCCTGAAGCAAGTGTCCCAGCCCCCGGAACATGCTGCCCTCCCACTGCAGGACCTGCGGCAGTACCTCCCCCGCTCCTCCGCCCTGGGAAGCCCCAAGCGGCACCGTGCTCCGCTCTTGCTAATACTGCCATTGTAGCTGTCGTTGCTACACAGTTAACGGCTGCTCAGATTTGTCGTCCACCTGGGTACACCAGCCTTCTCCTCCAAAGTCGTTTTCCAGGCAGTCGGACTTCAGCTGTTACAAGTGCAAGAGTTTATTGCATCCCAGATGAAGTACTGGCTTCATCTGGCCACTTATACGATACTCAAATTGCAGCCAAAAATGATTACAGACAAAACTTCCAACTTTCAGGTTAAAGTTTCCTTGAAAGATGAAATCACCTCAGACCACTTGACAAGAAAAAGTAGCAAACATTTTCCTACCATAAACTGCTTCTGGCAAACTCAAAGACTTCTATCTTCAATCTATCCCTGAGAGTTTCTGCAACACAAGTTTAAGGACCACATTTTTAAGAGAAATGTTAAATGAAGTCACTGCTATTATATTAGTAAGGAAAACTGCAATAATTAGATTATTACACACAAATATGTTGCTTCTCCAAAATTTACTCTTTCAAAGTTCAGTTCTAAAGCCCTGTCAAATCCTGAATGTTCTTCAATACTTTTCCTACTCAATCTTAGAACCACTTGACCTTTCAAGACTTGTTTGTATAGGTCATCAGGGCCTTAATCCTATAAATCAGATCTACTTTAAGATAACTGGAGAAACACTTCTATTAAAACACTCCATATGATCTGTCTGCTATCTGCAATCTCTTGCAAGTATTTGTTCTGTGTTATCTTTCAAACCTCCATTTTGTCTACTAGGACAGTGCTGAACTTTGTCAGTAACTACAGAAATGGCTATCAAGATGCAAGACCAGACCTAAGAGCTGGGTTGTTCCAGAAATAGAAGTACTGTGGCAAGAAAAAAAATAGATTCCTGGTAAAAAGAGAAATTTGGAAAATTTGAGTAATTTTTATTCTTGCAATTTCCAGCAACAGGTTTTAGAAGGAGTTTTCCTCTTCTTTTGTATCTTACTGAAAGGATCACAAGTGGATCCTAGAGAGCAGGATAAAGAACAAACCTGAGTAAAAGAGAGTTTGGCACAACTGTTAACGCAACCAAGGTGGCAGCCCTTTTCTGACAGTTAGAGGAAATGCTGTTGCAGTTCAATTCATCTTGATTAAGAAATCAGCACATACTTCTTAATCCAGGCAAACTTTTCTCTGGCAGCATCGTACACTAACATTTACTATCTGAATTAAGATGAAAACATGGAGAAGGCTTCTAGAAAAAGAATATTCTGTCACAGACACACAGTAAACCCCTGCTCAAACAGAACAGTAAAGGGGAAAGGTGGCAGAAGTTTCCTGTAAGTAGAAGGCAGAGATATTCAGTACATGGAATTCTGTAACAGAGATTAATTAGTAAGGCAACCAAGAAAGTGGTGGCTACGCTACTTCAGATTTATATTTGAGACAAGGCTGGTCCCGATGGATCCAGAAGAAACGCGCACTTCTAAGAAAAGAACCAGATGTCAGCAGAATCTGTAACAGCAAAGAAAGAAGAAACCATATTATTTATTCAGTCTTCTGAAACAACAAACCATCTCACACCCCCAAGGTAACAACTGTAAACTCTTCCTTGCTCCAGCTCAAAAGACTGAGATTAGCAGCACCTCAAAGCATTAGCCCAAGTCTCAAGGGCAATAGCTGAAGCAGTTGCTTTGGTGGCCTCTGAATACACCAATTCATGTTTTTATCTTCTATTAGCTAAACTCTCCAAAAGCAACAGAACAACAACCACATTCCACGGCTTTTTCCCTTGCCATTCCCAAGTAGCAGCCAGCACTCCTTCTCTTAGCCTGCTTTGCTCCCACAGTCCAGACACTTCCCTTCATGCCTTTAAAACAAGCAGGGCTGAAAAATCTCATCTTCCCTTATCTCAAAAAACAAGTTGATTTTACATTAACAGCATTATGTTGAACTTCTTCCTTCTCTTTCACTTTTTCTCCCTCCTTGCCCATTTATACCAGGTACAGCAGTATCTCACGTGTAACCAGCCTAACTATAAACTCAGCATGGCACCTACTCGCTGCTTCTTCCCAAGAATTTCTTGTTCTCCCAGAGATCCTACCTTACAATTCTGACTGCCAGGAGTGAATTTCTGAACATCACTTTAACATCTCTGACATTATCTATCCCACTTTATCTACTACGCAAGTGGACAAAAGTAATATCCTGAACACTATGACTAACACTCAGATGGCAAAGGAGGCTGATTATAGAGCTTTTATTGGAAAGATTAAGATTAGCTTATCTGAAGACAGACATCCGAAGCTGAAATAGCAAAACAGTTCCAGAATAGGTGCAACTACAAGACAGAAGGAAGGCAAAGAATGAGGTATCTGTATCAGACAACAAACTGGAAAGAAGCATTAATGGGCCTGCAAAAAGAGAGGGGAGGGAGGAGAAGGGAGGAACAGAACTGAACGTTGCTCGGCTTCATAGAAATTTCTGTCATTTACCTGGGGGACATGGGGAAAAAGACATCTAGCTATCTCCATTTGTAGAAGTGTACACAGTATCTGATTTTAGAACTACCAGAGAATATTTAGTATTATCTGAAGTGGAACAGAAGTTTTCTGTATGAAGAAGTAATTCATAAGAATATTAAAACATTAAGTTTTAAATGACTAAAATTGGAGAACTGGCTGCTTCTCTGAAAGCGACCATAAATCAGAAAAATTAAAACATCAATATTTCTAATAGTTAACTTAAAAGGCTGTTCAATCCTCACATTTCATGTTTCAAAGCATCACTCTGAGTTTTCATTATTAAACAGTACTTATTCTTGAAGGACAAACTTGGAAACAGCAGTTTAAAAAGCAGGACACTGTAGATTTTTTAGCTGATTGTTGTATCAAAACCAAAAAAAAAGGACAGATTTGTGCCAATAGCAGAGAAGCACAAAGAAAAATTCTTGTGCAAGAATTTAAAGAGCAAACACTACACAGAACAAGATGAAGCTGAAAAACTCTGGTACTTTCTGCTTCTACCTCACGTAATATTCTAAAAGCCCCTTATATATAGCACAGCATTCCATGAAACTTAAATCTAATGGAAGCTGTTAAGTTTTGGCACACAAAATATGAACTGTGTATAAATAATAAAACATAAATTACAATAATGCATAGACTAGTTTTGTATACAAGGAAGGTTGTAAACACAACCCTGCAGACACAATAAAGTGCACAGAACAAGTTTTAGGAAGGATTTCACATGAGAAATAGCTTAGGGGGGAGCAGATTTGAAATGGAAGCTAGGCTGTTTTTCTGTTGCTTGCTTGCAAGTGAAGAGCTTAGAGGCTGGCTATAGTCCTGTTAGCTTTAAAGCAAATGTATCCCACTCATAAGTCTTTGCCCAAGCAAGGAAGTCAACTAAAAGGTAGCTCAGGCCAAAATCTGCAAGAAGCCCAGGAGACACAGTTAGGGTCACTCCCCTCCATCAACACGTGAAGGGTGCTCTTTTAGGCAGCAGCCAAAGCAATCCCACCCAAGCATATTGTCTAGCAAGAAGAAATTAGTGCAGGAAATGAAGGGAGTGGCGGGAAAGAGAAGGAGAGAGAAAAATACTTTGAAAGTATAAAGCATTAAATATCTAATTCATGCCAGGACTGAGCATGCTATGTATCAGGCTAGTAAGCAAAGCAGTTAAAGAAGGTATCTGTGAAACCAAAGACAAGCAAAACTCAGACTTTGCTTAGTTAAACAGCTGAAAATGAATAGGTGTGGCTGATAGCATCAGCCAAATCACAGTATTTGTTTCCTTAAAACAAGTTGTCAGGTGCCAGTACCCAAATCCAGCAAAGGTGGATACAACAAACCCTGTGCTTAGAAGGAAGCTGGTGAGTCTTCCGGTCACCCACAACATGCAGGAGTACCTGAGGCAGATACACTGACCCAATACACATGTATGTTTTGGTTAAAGGTCTTTAAGGACAGGTCTTTTGGTTAAAGGCTTTTAATGGCAAGCATCCACAGGCTCCGAGTCTCTTGCAGAGATACTGACTTTTAAGTAAATCACAACTTTTAAACCAGTGAAGCTCTCAATTATATGAAATGCAGGCTCAGTAAGTAAAAATATTTTAACATTTACAAAATTATGTAAGGACAATTTAATAGCCTCTTTGTTAGATGCTGCTGCATTCTCTTCTAGGTTTTTTATTTTTCTTGTTGTTTCTTTAGCATCATTCTTTAACATTCTTCTTGGCCCTTCTAGATGTGAAGAGTAGGAACCTCCGTGCAATAAGTAGAAGATACAGTAAAGGATCTAGAAAAGAAAGTCCTTTTTTTTTAATGCTTTCAGTAAGATTTTTTTTATTGTTTTGATCTTATCTAAATTGCCTTGGGGGGTTTTGTTTCCAAAGGAATTTTTTTGCACTTAAAAAACAACTTGCACGTTTGTCTTCATGAACAGTGATTCAGCCATCAAGAAACTAACATGCTCTTGCAGTGTCACACTGATCATTAGTTAAGCAACACCTGTTTCATTTCTCTTAAATTTTTACCCAGTTTTGAAGTTTTTTTCCTATTTCTTTGAATTGACAGTTTTTCCACATTAAGGAAACCTACATTCTGCAGTTGTATCAGCTGTAAGCTACAAAGGGCAACCATCACCTCTCAGGTACGCAAAAAAGGAGAGAATATTCAAGATCATTTCAGTGTCCCTTTTAAGTGGGATTTGAAAATTGAGTTTACAAACCTAAGTGCATCCATCGTGAAAGACGACTTAGGCACTTGTGGAAGAAAAGAGAAAAACAAGAAATCTGCTGCACATCCCAGGAATCAGGCTCCTTCTGATCTCCCTGCCTCCCACCAACTGTCTAAAGCACAAGAAAGAAGCCCCCTACAAAGGATGGAGTATTTGCCCTGGGTGGCCATTTCAAGACCTGCAGTATTTTTATTATGCACAATTCCATTTTTTTATTCCAGGAAAAAAAATGTCCATGATAAGATATGAAAATTAGTAGTTCAAATCAGTGTAGTATTTATTCAAAAATAGGGATGAAGTATATAGATAGGTACAAGGAGCAAAAATCAGTTTTCATTTATTACTACTACAAATATATAGCATATTGATGGGTATATAACAGTTACAATTTATTATAAACTACTTAATACAAAGCTTAGAGTAAGACCTATTTATTGTACAATTGCTTGTGATAAGACATTTGCTAAAACTGTTATATGACACATTTTTGGCTGTACAACACAATGTTGTAATCACATAGTACATCAGTTTTCCCTATATTATTGATTCTAATGAGTATATTGCAGTATGCAAATGAAACCCTCCCATATTCTCTCCTTCACTGTTTTTCCTTTAAAAGTGAAATCTAAAAAAATAAAAATAAAAAAAAAATCCAAGGAAAAATTGTTACTACTGAATAAGGCACCCTACAATTTATCAGTTGTGATCCAAAGAGTAGTCAGTGGTGTTTCCAAAGTCAAAGTTCCTGTTTATAACGGATTTCCTTGAATCCATTCGGTTAAAAAAACCTTTCTAGGCAAGGCTCCATCCATGCCTGTACTTACTTGTTTTACAATAAAATAAGAAAAAAATACCTAAAAATAAAAGCATTTTTCCGAGATATATTCAAGATTAAAGCAAATGCAAGGTTAAACCTACATAAAACCTGCTAGACAACCAATTATTCTGAAATAATTGTGCCCACTTTGAAACCTACAACAACTTACACTATATATATAAAAAAAGAATTTCCTGCTTTTTATATTTTGAATTTCTCCTAATAGTAAGAAACAGCAACAAAAGAAACCAAACCCCACACCAGAAATATTTGAAAACTATCAGCTAAGAATTACCAAACCAAGCTAAAAGCACATGAGCACTCAAGTTAAGCTTCTTGCAGCCTATCAGGTCCCCAGTACCAAATATTTTCACCAAGAAATAACGAGCTTGTTGAAATAAAGCCCTCTGCGAGGAGCGATGCACCCAACCCTTGCAAGGCACCATCTCCTCGCGACACTCTCCGCTGCTCGCGGCGGTTGCGGGTACTGCAAGTGGCTCCCCTTCTTCCCAAACAGGCTAGCGCCTACAACCTCCCCCATCTCAAATACACATCCCAACACAACATACAAAAACAGCTGAACAAAAAAAGTACAGTCTGCAATGAATGTGCGAGTACAGATTTATCATTCCACCTCTCAAAATTCCACGTTCATTTCACAATTCCATATGCAGTGCATGTTATATTGGTTGGGTGGGCATGTCTCAAGTTCAAAGTTAATCTCATGTCTTTTTGGTTCTTCGAGAGACAGTATTCACCGTTTCTTCAAGTCTTTCCATGGCTTCTGGGCATGCCTATGTTTTTAGTATCTTGGAAACCTATCCTGTCCCTTTAGGTTTAGCTGTGACAAAAGAACAATGCTTATGTTACGCTCTCAGTTACGCTAGTTACACACGCATATGTTTCCAGATTTGCTGTTCGCACACTGCATACACCCAAGAATAGCCATCCCCAAATGTAGCAGAACTGAACAGCCAAAGAGAAAATACACAGATGATGCAACATTAAGAAACTTGTAACATTCAACAGTCTGCTCCCTTTCTTTTGGGTCAGTGATTTCTTAAAAATTTGAAGAGATGAAGGACCCCAGAGCAGTGCACAGAACTAGCACCACTCACATAAAAGTAAGGAAACTCCTTCCAAGTAAAACAATCGTTTTGCAACACTATCCCTAGAAATTCAATGCTGTGTGTACCTGGCCATCATGGGAAAAAATAAATAAATAAATAAAATATGCAAAAGAGTAAAGTAAACAAAGAACCTTCAAATTCCACACCCTCCCACCAAATACTTAATGTTTTGGAGCCATTCTATTGCACCATAAATCTTCCAAATTGTTTTACAAATGCTTCAGCTAATCTGGCCCTGTAGTATGTAAAATACATCAGCATCCAGTATTAGAGATCTTGATTTGGAATTATTCTTAGCTACAACTACTACTAGCTTAATAGCCTTAAATCTTAAGAACAAATAAAGATCAAACCAAGCGAAGATGAAACACACAGAGGGAGGAGAGTGACAAACAATTCTGGAATCCTATGCAGCATGTGAAGGAGATCAGACATAGTCCAGGTACACAGGCCCTGTGCCATCAGAGAGTATTCTCACAGGTCCCACCTGTGTACACTGCATATTTTTTAATGTTTCAACTGCATACAAGCTTCTGTATCTATAGTAACATTACTTCTGCACTAGTAAGTTTACATGCCAGGTTTGGCAGTAGTAACATGCTACTAAAGGATGCTCGCCTTAGGAAGAAGTGTAAAGTTAACAGAAGGTTTAATTTCAATAATATTTTCCTTAATACATCCATATTACTGTTAATGTAACATCAAAAAAACGGTAGTAGAAGGCCCATTCCAGCTAGTTTGCACTGACTTCCATTGAATTCATTCTTAGAAGTCTGTATTACTAAAGATTAAAACCATGTTATAAAGAACAAGACAAATTTAAACAGTATATTTCACGTTAAATTACAGGCTAAGAAATAATTACCTGTTTGTATTCACCAACGCAGTTCTGACAGCAGAATCTTTTCTGCTGACCATCAATAGTAAGAATATTGTTTCCAGCTCCTTTACTGGGCAAATACTCCCCACACTGCTCACAGCAATTCATTATTAAACCATTTGCCATTCTGTATCTATTGAAGCAGTGGTCGCTGCACAGCTTATGAGTCATATTTTTAAAGCTAACTTCATGACGAATCTAAAAAATAAAAAATAGTATTTCATCAACACACAAGCAAAAAGCTATTACTCAAAACCATCAGACAAATAAAGTTCTATCCTTGAATGTAATGAAAAAACACAGATTTCCCTTAGCCCACTACAAAAATTTAGTTAGAAGAGATCGTAGAAATCACTTGGCAAGAAATATCGGTGTTTCTCTTGTCTCCAAATTTCTGAGCAAAACATTGGGCCTGTTTGTTCTTGGAGCCTGGAGGCAAAGGTCCCAGGAAAGGGGACAGTATTCGCCTACTGGAGTAGCAGGTCAAACTCCTGGGACTTGGTCAAAATCCAATTTGCAGGCTTACAACACAGCATATAAAGACTGGCCAAACACACATGCATTCAAGTTACATGAAGAAATAGCCTGAAGCATGGTGAGCCTAGTAGTGGCATCCAGGGTAAATACATTCATGAAAATTTATCATTGAGATGTATTTTTCACTATATCTCTAAAAACATTTGAGTAATCTCAAAACACTAAATTCAGTAAATCAATTTTAACAGCAACTCTTGCACACAGCAGATCAAGCTATCATAATTAGAACTTTCACTGCCTTTATTTAACACAACTTACATTTAACAGTAGGTACAAAATATTAACATGAGGCACACTGTTTCTTAAACAAAATTCCAACAGATAAACCATTTTAATTTTTTTGAATTCTTCTCTCCCTCAGTCACTCTTCATAAATATTAATTCTATCTCACTGCGGATGAAAATATGGAACCCTATTTTTAAATCTCCTTATGTTCAGTTCTCTTACATTAGAGTATTTAAATTGATGTCATTACTATTATTGTCATTGGCAAGGGGGAGAGGGAGGCAGAAAAATCAAAATACAACCAGACCTCAGTTAGTTTACCACAGATAGTGCATCTTGATTTATTCACAGCTCCTTTTGAGGGATTCTGTTTGTCTTCATAAAAGGATAAGCATGAGGTACTGCAGAACTCCTGGAAAGACTCACTTGAATCCACTTGAGCAACGATGGTACCTTTCATTGTCGTTATATCTCTGAAAAGACAAAAAAGAAAAACAAAATCAAATCTCTACAGTGTGTGTATATATGTAATGGATATGGAGGAAATATTTTACATTTATAAGACCTCTTTCTGGGTAAGGCTGACATTTCAAACCAGCTTGGGATCTGTACTAACCAAGTGTTTGGTATAGGGCTAATAACATTGTTACAACTAATATAGGTAAGAATACTGTATTTTCAATGTTAAAAAAATGTTATTTTTTTCCTACATTATATTTCAGAACTAAATATCTCTTTTGATATACCACTTGGTATCGACTCTGGCAAATTCAATCTTAATAAAAAAAATCTGAAATTAATCAGCCTTTTTTGTAGCTTTACATAAAACAAACTTAGCCAAGTTTCACACAAAAACAAAACAGAAAAACCCACAGGACTATAATAATACACAAATAAAGGTCATTTCTGGCTTACAAGAACTCTACCAGTGCAGCACTCATTTCAGGACGAGACAAAGAAGAGAGAAGGTAATGTGTTCTCAGAAATATAGACAGGATTAAAACTCCACCCCAAACTTGCCATTTAATAACAATAATGAAGTTTTAACCACACCGTAACGATATGCTTCAAGTTCCAAAACACTTGAACAGTTCTTATAGCTTTTCCATTAAAATGTAAAAACTTAATGTGTTAAACCAGACAAGTAACTCACAACAAAATTAATCTAAGATGGGACAAACCACCTCCTAACTAAATTGAATTAAACTGTTTCCTACTGACGTTGATTCTAGACTTTCTTGATCTTCGGTTGCATGCTGCACTGCTTGTAAGCTTTAAGGACATTGCTTCTCACTCTGTGTTTGCTATTTAAGTAGCTCTTCCAAGTTTGCTGAGCCATCCCAAGGGTAGCCTCCCTCTTAATGCCAAGCTACTGTTTGTTTCCAACTCGTTTTCAGCTGTAGTCGAACGCCATTTTTAAAAATAAAATCACCGACACTAGTTTGAACTGAGACGGAGAGATTCATTAAATATTTTCAATTTAAACATGCAGAATGATTCAAGTCCTACTAACATCGCACTGCAGTAACTACCAACAAGAAATCACGCCCACTAGTGTCACAGACTGGAGTAACACGTAATCAATTAACACACTTGCTCTGAGCACATTATAGCTTAGGAGTTTATAAATAATAAACGCCATCACTTAGTAAGAAACCTCCTTATCTTCACAAGAATCAAGTTATCCAAAAGTGAGAGTTACTGTAGTCTGCCACTAATTCAAGCTAATAAATCTGTATTTTCTTAAGACAAAGTACAGAGGCTATAAAACATATAATGCACTGCACTATTGATACACACACCATAAAATATAGGCAGTAGTAAGATTCTTTGCCTTATGAGTAAGAAAACTCTTCATTATTTACATGCTAGAACTTAGGCATTCTGCCATTAAGCAGAATAAAAAAAAAAAAAAAAAAAACTGATCAGGTAGATCTGAATCTCTCTTGACATAGTGGTGGATCACCATGTTGGAAAAGCCATGCCCCAAACCTAGAAGCCCTAAAACTAGGATGAGTGGAAAACACTGGCAATACCCAGAGACCGGAAAAGTGCTGTGTCCTTCTGTACCCACCTTGCCTTGAAAATGACTTGCACTGCCCCAGAATATTAACACACAGAAGCCTGATTTCCATCAGAGGAAAGTGAGCAAATTTTGGCAAAAGAAAAGATCTGGAGTGGCGTGGGGAGTCTCATCATTGCTGTCTTGCAAAGCAAAGCTGGAGCTCCTGCCTTGAGGAGCTTACAGTTTCCAGATGAATTCCACAAAGCTTTACAAACACAACTAACTTTTAGGAAGGCACATGAGTAGTTTCAAAACAAAGTCAAAGAGTAACAGTGTCAGTAAAAATTGAGTTTTTATAAACACTAAGAATGTCAGGCATCCCTTATACTTTTCTTAATACTATTCCTATACTATTATCAAGGTATAAAGGTTTTATTTCAGAAAAAACACTACTTTGAAAATTATCTTGATTAGATTCATGTAAAAATTTGTAAAAGTTTATACCCAAAACACAATTACCTGAGGCCTTACTTTTTGCATTAAAAAAACTATATATATATATATATAAAAAACCCTATGTTTAAAGATAAAACTGAGCATTACCTCTGAATAAACTGTTACTTCCAACCAAAGAATGAGTTGCAAGTATTAGCTACTTAATTAGCCATGAGTTTTCTGTAAGATGGAAGAATACACCTTTGTACACGGTACAGCTAGCTTAATATAGTATGTCACCAAACTATTTCTTCAGAGTAAGGAAAAAAAAAAAAAACCCACCACTGTATGCATATATACCAACTAAGAAAAAGATTAGAGAGTGATTTTAGCTAGCTCTAAAAGAGGTAAGCATTGACAGAATTTGAGCTTGGCATATGAAGCTAACACCTTGTCAAAACAAACAAGTAAAACCCACACAGAAAGTTTTAGTACACTGTGTTTCATAGAAACCATCTCCCATACTCCAGACTGAAAAGCTGATCAAGCCTTACTTTGTTGCAGGATACGCAGCGCATGATAGAGAATCACAGAATGGTTGAGGTTGGAAGGGACCTCTGGAGATCATCTAGCCCAATTCTCCTGCTCAAGCAGGGTCAACAAAGCATGTTCAATATTTCCAAACAGTAAAGCTGCATTTCTATATCCAGATTTTATAACTAACATTTTTAGAGCATTGCTTACATATAAGCTTTTCAAACACTTCTGGATTTAGTTGTAAATATGGAACAAAATTTTTAAAAGAGCTTACTTTTTGCACATAACACAGAGTTTCTTTGGAGCAGGTTTGTGCGAGAATGATGACAGGCAGGTGGTAGAACAGAAAAGGTGAGCTGATCCTTTTCGCTGATACGCAGTTTGGCCCTTCTGCAAAGGCTTCTTGCAGTTTGCACAGGTGACTTTAACCTGTTTAGAAGGCTGCTGCTGGGCAGAAGGCTGGAAAATTTGTTTAGGAAGTGACGCTACTGGTGACAAAGAATCCACACCTGGTTGCTTCTGATTCCTAGGAAATGAAGCTGACTGAGATATCCAGGAATCTTTAAGGGGGGGCAGGGGAGGGGAAGGGAGGGGGGTGGAAAAAAAGAGAAAAACAAAGTCCATAAACTGAATAGACATTATGGATATATAGAACAGGTATACATTTCTGATACATTATCAGAAAATAATGACTTGCTGAAACTGACCATTCATAGAGCAAAACATTACTTTAGAAGTTTAGGTTTACAATAAAATTCAGTTTGATGGTATCATTCTCCACTACCACAGAAAGCTTCGGAGCACAAGCAAGTCTCAAGATGGCCCCATTCTACACCTAGAAGCAAGTTTTACAGACCTTAATTGGCTTGTTGAGGTACCTCCAGACAAACAAAACTGCAATTGCCAACTACAGTTAGAGAGATCAGCAGAGAACACAGAATTTCTAAACTGAGCTTTCTGAGATACAAGGTTTGCATACTTATGTTTAAAAACATGAAAACTTAGGTTTTCATTAGTTATCTGGTTCTCAAGTAAGCTTTAATAAGCAACCTAAAAAGTGTGACAAATTCTAGAGTCGAAGGTTCACAAATTTTTTTAGCTCAGCTTCCAGGCAGAGAACTGTACTGCAGTTTGAGCCAAGTACAGTGGGTCATGTCAATGGTTCCTGAAAGAGTACCTGTTTTACTCAAAAATCGTTCAATGCAATGGCTATCACTTAATCAGCAAATTCACAAATTCATGAAAGTTTCAAAGCCTTTAGCTTTCCTAAGTAGAAATGAGTAAGTCTAGAAAACTATGTTCAATTAAGTTCTAGGACACAAACCCATCCAAGCTTTCCCAACACACAAACAGGAACTTTCTTACACTACAACAAACCAATGCATTTTCAGTGCCTCAGCTATCTCAAATACCATTATAGCACACAGACCTATCTTTCAGACCATCATTCCAAGCACGTAAAACAGTATTTCACAAGTAGTTTAGCATTTCACTACCTCCTCACCTACATAAGTATTACTATAACTAGTTTAGCATTTCACTACATCCTCACCTACATAAATGTTACTGAACTTAAGTACTTCTGCTACCACTTTTAAGTTTAGAGCGAACACAATTTATCATAACTAAATAAAATACTAGAGCCTTGAATGACTCAGGATATTCTTGGAAGGTTATTACATGGGGGATTAACAACCACATGAAACAATTTTAAGATACACAAATCAGGCAGTTACCTACGGATTTCAGCAGCTGCCCATAAGCTGTTCGTAATGGATGATGTCTGGTCCATAAATATTCATTATATCACACAAGGAAATGCTCCCTTCTGTTTTCTGAAATCCTCTCTTTCCCCTAAGGCTTTTATTGAGTACATTCTCCTGCACAGTTTTAAAATGCAGCTTAGGAACGTAGTGTCCAAAGAACCCTTGATACATCAGCAAACACTCCTATACAGGCAGAAGATCATTTCCCAGCATCAAGGATGTCCTGTTTCTCAGGCATGCAAGACAAGCTGGAAACTGACCCATTATAGAGCATGCACGTGAGGAGAAGAGCTGGGACAAAGACATGAAGACAACTGAAAAGAAGCAGAACCAAACACATTCTTCTCTTAAACCTTCAGGTAAGTCTACTTTTAACACGACAGCATCCATTCAGGCAGACTAAGGCATGTTACCAGAGTGCCTGAAGTTAAATTGGACTTGAGTGCCTTCTCCAAACTTTTATATATTATTGTGTCAGCTCCCTTGGACAGACAAATATATCTCCTGGCAGCACTTCAATATGTCAAAATACTTAATGAGATACTCTTCTCTTATGGCAGGTTTGAAGTGGGAATGCACTGTATTTCTTTTCTACCCAGAGGAAAGGGCATGCCCTGTAAGATTACACAACATATGCCTGTAGTTCTAGTTGCACTCAGCTGCCACTCACCAAAACGTCAGTTTGTTAGGGCTGTTTGGGTTTGAAACTTCTCCCACAACTTCCTAGTATCTCACCGAGATAACCTCTCTTTGCTTAAAATATTAAAGCTCTGGAGTGTCCTTTCCTCCCTCCCCAAGCTGACATTTTATTTCACTTTTTCCTTCCACAAACACACCACAAGAACATTTAAAGATGCATTATCTTCCTTTTCCCTTTTTTGCTTTCACTTTTTCCATCTTCCACCTCTAGACTTCATCTTTATACCATGATTTTTTGTCCCATTTCACTTGTTAATGTTACCTCCTCCACCAAACATTTTCTATGAAGAACCCATAAAATGTTTTTCACGTCCTTGAACTGAGAAAGCATGTTACACTTTCTTAGGTGATTCACAAGGAGTTTGCATACTCGAGTGTTATAATGTCTTCATCCTTTAGGATCCCATCAGGCAATTCTCTCCTTTAATGGCCAAACTCATAATATAGGTTTCATCTCTTCCTGCTGTAACAGCAGCTCACAATGTTGCCATCCTTTGTCCCTCGTTCCTCCACTTAACTGCTGTAAAATCATTCCTTCCTCTCAATTGCACCAGCACATTCTTTTGTGGAAGCATCTTGCAAAAAGGCACAAAGTAATCATGCTATTTTAAAAGCTTAAAGCCCAAGCAACAGCTTCAGCACAGCCCAGGACAGGGCAGAACGGTTTATGCTGTGGAAGTACCCAGCTCTTGCAGGTCAGCTACACCTACAATAGTTACCAGGTTCAGAGCAGTGCAGTTTTCAGCCTTATTTATTATGTGTTGGTTCTGTTCTTGAGCAGTTTTGATACACAAAAACTAGATTCCTTTCACAGAAACTAAAGTTCCATCTCCAAAGCACTTCCAATGTGCTCCAAATCTCCAAATGTCTGCAGACATTAAGTTCTAAATTAAGGTTCTCCAGTAGGTATCAAACACTTCCAATACAGTGGATGCATTTTGCCCAGGGAAGCTTCCAAAGGTGCTTCCAAAGCACCTATAATGGGTTTGCGAACACATACAAGGGACTTCTGACTATCCAAATGAAATTCAAACCTGACTACCAACCATTTAAAACTATTTTCCTCACAATGTGTAGATGTAATCCTCACCATTAGAAAAAAATACATACATACTCACTCTCTCTCTCTCTATATATATATATAAACACACACACATATATCAGAAAATTACACCCTATATTTGCATCTTCAAGTCTTCAAGTCTTTTCTACTCCTATTATGAAGTGAATACAAATACTTCTCCATGATGCAAGCAAGACGCATCTTTAGGTAATTTGCTAGTCCACAAATCTGTAAAATTGCCTTTCTTTTTAAATAATTGATTACGTTTAAGCTCTTACCAAAGATTTTCACAGAAAAAAAAATGCTATCAAAGCAGGAATTCCTGAAGAAAATTTATAATATCTGAGTATATTTAAAATTTGCTATCGACTTCTTGTGACCCATTCTGAACTACAGGCCATGGTTTTTGGTCCATGGTCTTTTCATCATACAAAAACCAAACATGCTTATCAGCACACTTAAATTAACCAGGTAACATTCTTGACCTCTACTGGAAATATCTTAAAAATATGGAAATTGGAACAGACGGAATGCTACTGCTGCAGAAAACGTGGATCTAAGCACTCTGCATAACTCTAATCTGATTATTTTAAACATATTTAAGATCAAATTCTTCCTGATGATATTAGAGAAGTTTCTACCAGGCAGTGTTAACTTCTACTGACAAACACACACTGAATCTCTCTCTAGAAGGTAAGAGGAAAGCTTCTGGGGAAGAAAAACAGCAAAATGTTAAATGTGTGTCTTGAAGAACTCTTACATCTTTGTAAGTACAAATTCCTGTAAGGGATCCACACCTACCGTGTTTCTTTTTTTTTTTTTTCCTCTCTTGTGCAAAAGCATTTTCCACTATAGCTTTCTTTTCCACTATAGCTTTTTCCTCTTCATGTTTCTTCTTTTCATGCTGTCGGGCATTTTTCTTGTTCTTCTGTTGTTGGTTCGTTCTCCTTCCCTTTTACCTGTGCTAGCCCTTCCTGTTTCCTTTTGAGCTTGCTGCTCTTTACTTTTTTTTTCCACAAAGACCACAAGCATAGAAAAAGATCCTATATACACACACACGCACATCTCATCACCTGAAAACTTCCTTCTTCCTCTATTCTTTGACTGTGTCCCTTCCATTCAGTCCTTAAACCTACTCCTAACCACTCACTACCAAAGCAGTTCTGAACTCTTACCCATTTCAACACTGCTCTAGCCCCTTCATATCAGGCTTCACATATGCAAGTGTGCCCCTGTTAATTACAACAAAAATAAAAGTATATTGAGGGAAAGCCCATGCTAGTTTTCTTAAGGCAAAGGCAATATTTTAAGGTGACAAGTACCATGATTTCACATACATCTATTACTATTTGGGACTGTGATGACATGAGAATTACACCACACACTTGAGGGAATAGCTATTAACAGTAGGAATGTTATTTAAAAAAAAATCTAAATTATCCAAAGAAAGCAACATTAACAATTCACTTCTTTTAAAAAATGCTAGTTTTATACTGCCATATTTAAAGTGCAAAGTGAAAGGAATTAACAAAATAAAATAAATTTGTAAAAGTCCATTTGGTAATATATGACCAAATTGAAGAATTCTTATTTAAGTATTTGTTGAAAATCAGCTATAAAATCCATTCGTTTTAAGCTCTGTGTTATCACGTTAAGAAAATGTGTAATACCAAGGGTCTCCTGCACCTGGATTTTACTGTTTTGGATTTTCCTTTCCAAAAGATCCTACTCTATCTGAAGGTAAATCTGTAGCTGAAGGCCTAATTAGGTTTTCCTCAATTCCAGCCTAACAGGGCAGCAGAATATCAGTATGTATTAGAATTTCATCTTTATATTGGAAGATTTTAAACTACTTATGTGAAAGCTCAAATTCTGTAGAACACATTTCTAATATGACCATTCACAGCAGCCCCATTTCATCATGAGTGAGACCTGTTTAATTTCTAGACAGGAAACATTCTATTGCTATTTTCACACTGATACAGAAATAGAACAGCAAGTTCCTAAAACCAATTAATATTGTACAATATAATATACGTTATCACAGGTGACTCTAAATACCAAAGTGTTATATAACCTGCTGCAGGAATATCTGAGTACACTAACTTGGTCCCTGTTTTGTTAGGTGCTGTAAATACTGCAAACTGCTATTACTACACAGTGTCATGTCAGCTAACCGCATGCATGACTAAGATCAGTCTTTCAAATTCGTTTTTTTTGCATGTCAAAGAACAGTCAATTGATGACAATAAAAAAATCAAAAGAAAAATATTTGAACAATTGCAATATCTTATACTAGCCACAGAACTGCACAATACAGGTTTACTAACAGTAAAGTATAAAAAAAGGCACAAAGGTTTTATAAACGTGCTAAACTTACAGTAAAGTATAAAAAAAGGCACAAAGTGCTAAACTTTGTGCATTGAAGGGATATACCAAAGGCAACGAAAACTTTGCTTTTCTTATATACATATGTATATAAATATATTACATATATATGTCTGAAAATATTACTAACTGCTACTGCTAACAGTTTAGCTACCAACACACTGTGTCGTATTTTATTCCAGAGAGTCACATGTGGCTGTGATGGGAATGAAGGAAATCAAGTTCTTTTCTAAAAAATAAAAATACTATCCAGTGTAACTTTCAAGAACATCTTAAACATCTTACGATATCTTTCCAGTTTTTAAGGAAATATTCGATATTAAAACTTACCAGGGTTATGATGAGTCACAGATTCTCCATTTTGAAATACATCTCCAGCCACACTCATCCTACCAGGATTGAAAGGTCCTACACCAGTCTTGGTCTGTGAAGTTAAAGATGGGGTGTATGTTTGTATATTAACACCAAAATTACTTGACTGCAGTCCGTTAGATACATCTCCCAAGTTGGAATTCTGCAGTGATGTTACATGCGTAATCATTAAGTTCATGTCACGCCCGTCAGTATTTTCTAAATGACCATCACTCACAGAGCTCATAGCACCTGTAACATTAGCAATCTGAATTTCAGAGTCTGGTTCTGTGGTTATACCACTACTACCAATTCCTGAATTTACCTTACTTCTTGAAAAACTGGAAGCTGAGAATTCCGTATCGTTGGTTCTATTTTTACACTCTGGAAGTCTTCGTTCATTAAAACTGGAAGCACTCTTCTCTTGTCCTTGATTTGTTTCAACATCTTCTTCATCATCAATAATAATAGTTTCACTTATATTCCCCTTTTGAGCATTTAAGTCTTTTGCAGGAGGAAGCATTTTGGAATCATTCCCTTGAAGCTCTTCATTTTTTGATGATGCAAAAGCAGTGTTCCTTGGATCTGGTATTAGTGATGTAGAAGTTTGTGGAGGTTGTATAGGTTCAATGAAAACTACATCATCATCATCTTCTATAGGTGAATTTTGGAATTTATTAGATCTAGAAACTAAAGAACTGGGTGGACCTCCAAACGTATTTCCCACATTTGCAAGGCCTGCTGCCATGGTGGTTTTCCCTAGCAAACTAGGAGTATGTTCAGACAGTTCTAATCCTCCCAGAGGACTTGTGTCCATTCCAGATCTGCTGTTTAAAGAAAAACACACAAGAGGGGTGGGGAGAAGGAAGAGAAGAAGTCTAACTTCAGAGAGAGACTTAACTTCCCAATAACTGCTTTTAAAATAACTACAGATTTAAAGTAGCTTCAGCCTTTACTTTTTCTAATGAAGATCATCCGAAGAAAATTTCTCTGTGTTCTTTGAGTGTCTTTACATTTATCTCCTAACATTATACTAGCAAGAGCCCCTGCCATTACTAATGCTTTCACTTAACAGCTACACATTATTTAGCGAAATATATAATTTACATAATAGATCATATAGATTTATATATAGAGAATACAGATTCTATATATACAATATATAAATATAATATATATAATTTTTATACATAACATATAATTATAACTATTAATAATACATTAATATATAGAAAAAAACCTCCAAGTGTCTAGCAAAAATAAACATAAAAATCATTTTGCGTATTAACAACCTTGAAATTCAACTGATTGTCCCACAGTTCCACATAGTTTTTTTCATAGTTTTTTTTTTTTAAATAACTCTTTACACAGCCACAGTTTATCTGAGACACAGAAGTAGGAAGCAGAGCTTCTGCAGAAAGAGACTGCCGCATGCAGTGTGAAGAGATCATTACCGAGCAATGCAGCGTGTGGATCAATCTCTTGTTTCTAAGTCACTACAAGAGGCCACTCATCTGAGGCTCTGATTTACTACCTCATGTTCCACTGCAGCCTTCAACAACTTAATCTGCTTTCTCACTCTTGGCATTAGCTGCCGCTTCAGCCTCCCTCACAACTGTTACGCTGTTCATGAGTTTCTGTTTGCTGCTAGTACTTTTACAGTTTTGGGAGTCTGCAAATTTACAATTGTTAAATAAAGCATGAATTTTTTAAGTGTCAAAAGGCAATCAGGCTAAATTATTTCCGTACCTGAAGTTCAAACAAGTATACCATCACACATACAAAACAATCAAAACAGAGAAAAACCTCTGTAAACAACATTTGTACTAAGAGTTAGTAAATTAAGCCAATATGGATATTCCTACCAAAAAAAAAAAAACAGACATAATTACAAGATAATTTGGGTGCATCTTGGAATGCATGCTAATATGAGATACCACCGAATCTCTGTGCAAAGCTAGAAGCAGCTTTAAAAAAAAAAAAAAAGTTTATAAAAAAAATGAATAGGAGAAGCAGAAGAATCCTGCTAATCAATACTTACCCATCCAGAAATCCACTGCAACCAGTTTACCTTAGTAAGTCACTCCAAATCTTTTCCCCTGCTCTGTCTGGGGAATGTGCTCTTCTTCTATCAGCTTGCTACCCTCCAAAAAACTGCGTTCTGAAACAGGGTAAAAATGAATAAATATTAGGTTTCTAAAAGAGTTTCTTTATCTCTGACTTCTAACAACCTATTAAACTTACTCCATTTCCTTCTAACTTAAGGTCAGACCTGATTTTTAGAGCTGTCATTGCAATACATTAGAAAATGCTCTTCCTATACAACCATTTCCTAAAGTACATCAGCAAAACTAGTGTTTATTCTGGACTTTCCACTTTTATCTCATATTTCCAGAATCCTTTATTTGATACTATATAGACAGAAAGGGAAAAACATTGTTTGGTAAGAAACACACATGGTAGCAATTAGGTAATGAAAGACTAGATTTCAAGAGCAAATATATTTGTGATAAATATTAAGGAAATAAATGGTTCAAATTGAGCTATTATGTTTCTTTTTCAGTTTCCCTTATGCTTGTAGCAGATCATACAATGTTTAAACCAAGGCACAGAAAAAGGAAAACTGCAGAACACACATTATGAATCAGGCTTACAATGCAACTTAAGCCTTACAATTACTAATTATTTCCAACATGTATATACTGCACTCGAGTGATACTTAACGCAATGAGATTCAAGATTCTCACTCAGATGAGACATCCATCCTTATATTAATGCATATGACCATTTACAAGAGACCAAAAATGTCCAAAGTTCAAGCCTATATTTATTCTACAGATTTTACAACAGTCATTAGGTTTCCCAGGCTTGGCAGGGTTTTTTGTTTTTAATACAACAGAGTATCAACTCGTGCAGTTATTTGCTGTTTAAGGACTGCCGTTAGAATCCCCTGACAGTAGAGAGGCCCGGAGGAACAAATCTCGAATATTCTTCCAAGCATTTGCAACATTATTCAAGCCCGCTTGTCAAATAACCAGAGGGAGGGGAAGCTGTGAACCAGAGAGGCAACCACCATTTACTTCCTTGCTATGTTAGTCTTGTAGCCAAATGCCATTATGTAACAGCATTTATATGGCAAGAAAGGTAAAGTTCGTAACATTTAGTTGGAATGAAAGCAGTTTTCTTACTAAAGATTTGTAAAATCAATGCGCCTCCCTGAAATCAGTTAGTTGCATATGAGATTATATTCTCCTCTACATGTCATATTTCTATATAGGGCAGACTAATTAAAAGCTCAATTTCTCTGTATCTCAACTTTTGCTGAAACGAATTCACTAAGTTTGTTGGTTCTTAAAGTTTTTCAGTTTCATTTCATGTATTTTCTTTCACAAAAAGCACAAAAGCAACACAAGTATATAAAACGTTTTTTTAAAAGTTTTGAATATATCTGATTAGACAGGAGCAAAGAATATACCAAGACTACACTTCAGTCCTGACTCAGACCTTTGCTGTTCCTATTTTTACAAATCCTTACTAGACCGATAGACTTAGGTCTTCCCTTTGCTACGTGTCATATGAATATATTGTAATACAGCATGAAACACATTCTTTTTACCTAAACACATTTACCTCCCTGTCCACACACACAGGCTCTCCAACAGAACCATGGTTTAGTGACCTAATTATTCAATATGACATAAAAATAAGAAAAGCTTATAATGTGCCTAACTATTCCTCAATACAGTTGTACGGAAAACCTGTATGTTTTTCCTTATCTCTTATATAATTTCATATTTCTGTAGGAATCAGCAATGAAATTCCAGAAACTTACAAACTTAGGTTTTGCAGCAGCTTGCAAAATTAAGGAGCTAATATTCTAAAATTTGAGGAAAAACACAAAACTACACAGACAATGTTGTTGTCAGTTATTTCTAAAGCTAACAACTACCAAAGGAGAAATAATCCACAGAATTACAATAAAAATGTGGCACAAGGAAACAGGAAAAGACACTGCACTACTACTTGCAGTGAAAGATGCTCTATGAGAGAAACGCGGTTGCTAGACTCCCTAGGATTGATCAGACTGACTGGTAGACAATTTGTCAAGACTTTGCAAAACAAAAAGATAAATCAAAAGCAACAAAAAATAATGAATCTAGGTCTGCAAGGAATGCAAGAGCTTTCAGTGCTGCTGCTGAAGGAGTCTCGCACTTTGGTGGTAGCCTCACAGGCACTTAATAGTTAACTAAGAGACATCTTCAAAAGTAATAAACCTCAGATGACAGTGTTATACTACAATGCAAAAAACAGGCACAAGATTTGCCTGACTGGAACGACACCCCTTTCTGCTAAGAAACCTGGGTCCTCATTTTTTAACCTCGACAAATGCTGTGCAACATTTAAATTCCATATCCAAAAAGAAGTAGCATTTAAATATATATTAACATATAAAGAAATAAAAGCAATTGCAGAGGTTGAACACTAATGACTGAGGACTTCAGATAGCCTTATCTGGGGAAGAGAGAGGACATAAACAAGCAACACTAGAGACAACTTCATAAAGCACTGCTGACTAACATGAGGAAAACCAACTCTTGATCTAATCTGGAGCCATAGCTCAAAGTGTAATTATTGAGATAACACTCCCAGAATAGTATATTTTAATTCACAGGGGAAAAAAAAAGTCGCTATTCTTAATATTTAACTTCAAAATAAACAGAACAACATAAATGTGAGGAATCCAGTTGAAAGGAAAGAAAATAGAGCAGCAAGACAGAAAGCAGCATGAAAACATGAAAGCCATTTAAAAGTTCACGTATTAAGTATATAACCAAACTAAAGGGATCCCAGAGCCACAACAGCCAAGACAACTAGCAGGACAGATTACTGAGCTATGTCTGAACAAAGGTTCACCTAATGCAAGTATCCTTGTACAGTACTAAAATTTTCCTAAAGGAAAAAAAAAAAAGAGTACCCAAGAAGTCCAAACTACAGCAGAAAAAAATGATTTGCACTGTTTCATAAGGGATTAGGGAAGAGCTCTCTTGCCACAGCAGCACTTACAGGGCTACTAGGAAGGTGTTTGGAAGGGTTCATGCACTTGTTGAACAACACTGATTAAACGTGGTTAGACAAGTGCTATTTCCAAAAGACCTTCGGCAAGGTTCCCCAGCAAAGACTGCACTGGAAGTGTACTAGCATAAAATTTGGGAAGGGGTCTCTGTGTGGATTCATAGTTATTTAAAGAAATAAAAGCATGTGTTGTTTCCTGAAATCACAATAAAGAAAAGTGACCAGTAAGGTCACTTTATTTTATTTATTTATTTGTATTTTTTAAATCATCAAGAAATTTTCAGGTCACTCCTGAAGAAAAGAGAAGAGTTACAAGAACTATTAAAATAAAAAGTCTTCTCTTTGGAAGACAGACAGCTGATAATGAAAGGTTGATATGTCTGTAAAAAAAAAAAAAAAAAAAAGAGTATATGGAGAATAGGAAGTTTATGTCCAGTGTCTTATAACATACAAACATAAATGCACCCAATGAAACAATTAAATACATTTAGTAATATATTCTGTAAAAATATATCTATATAGAAAGAAAAGCAAATGGATATATCTTTTCTTAATTTTGAAAGTGACTGCCACAAAATGTGGCCCAAATGCAAGCAGTTCAAACAAGGACTGGGCAAATTCATGACCATTAAACACAGCAGTTCAGACACAACTGCACAGTTAGGAACTCCTTCAACAGCCAGTTGATGAAAGCCAAAAGAGAACACCCACAGATATATCACACCAGGCCTGCCAAGGTCCTACTCCTGGATCACGCTGCTGCAAACAGGGTACTGAACTGTCTACTAATGTAGAATAGCGACTCCTCTAACCTAGTAATTACAATCCAATTGCAACTGAAGCATGGGAAGTTCTGCCTGAACTTGAAGGAAAGCTTCTTGGAAGTGAGGGTGGCAGAGCCCTGGAACAGGCTGCCCAGAGAGGCTGTGGAGTCTCCTTCTCTGGAGATCTTCCAAACCCACCTGGACGCCACCCTGTGCCACGTGCTCTAGGTGACCCTGCTGGAGGTCCCTTCGAACCTCAACTATTCTGCGATATGCTTATATACAAAAGAAATGGCACTAGTCTCATGAATGTTTCACCAACTTACAAAATCTGAATTTTGGCCTATGTTTGCAAGGTTGATTTTAGTCTGGAGAGAAATAGTGATATCTAATCAAAACAATCCAGTAAGACTACTCTGAACTCAAAGTTTTCTGATGCACTACTGAAAATTATTGACCGTGATGTTCCTTAAACCATTACATCAGTTAAATTCTTTAGTGAAATTCTAAAACAAGGACAGACAAGAAGGGATTTTATTTATCATATGACTTTATATGACTCATTATTAAAAACTCAGTCTACTGTAAAGACTCTCTCTATAGAAACATCAAGAAATCTTTTCTGCTGATTAACAATGTAATTTCTTGGTACAAATCAGATCTGTTACACTCCCTACACAACCAGATGCAATACTATGGCTGCTACACGAAACATACCAACTAACCCCCCCTTTAAGTTGGTATTTTACTCTACAACTGAAGGCAGTCTAATAGTCCAACTATATCCACCTAAAAAGGTTGAAAATGCTCATGAATAGCCAAAAGTAATCAAACATTTAAGAAATTACAACCCATATCAGCTTTAAACTAAACAGGAATGCTGCTACTGCAATCTTGGCAAATAACATGCACTGTATGAGCAGCCAGCCTCTATGGGTAGAATTCTGTGCTAGGAACATTAAATTTGTAGGGCCCTCCTAGGACACTGGATACAAAATTATGCTCCTGCAGGTAATCACACATTGAACATTCTTACTTAATACTTACAGCATTTCATATTTTCTCCTTCTCTCCTTCCCAAGGGATACCTAGTTATCAATTCTAACACTAAGTAAGGATATGGTTCAGATAACTGGCTGCTCTGATTTGTTGTAACCTCTGCCTCATGGCCTACAACAAAAGTTTCAACCTTTTCAAAAGGCCACCTACTAATTAGATCCACAGTCTCTCAACCAGCCTTTTCTTGCAAGCCCCATAATAGAAAAAGTGACAGGCAAGGAGAACAAAAACTTAATTCTCAAAAGCACTGGCTACTAACAATGGAGGCAGGGAGGATGTTAAAACAGAAACCCACCCTGCCTGATTTCACTTCTTTAAATCCTGTACTTTCATTGCTTTTGACTCCTCTCTCTACAAGCTAATTTTCCCAACATGACAGAGTAGTATGATTGTTTTCATTGAAACATTCATGACCTTCTCCCTCAACCGCAGTCTCTAATCCCTAAAAATATTCCAGGCCTTATCTACTAATCAAAGTATGCTTCCCTATGCATTTATGCTTTACTGATACCTAAGACTTCTTTTTGCCCCCCACATCACCATTTAATTGCATTATCATATGGCATAGCAGTTTCTGCAACCACACACAAAACTCAAGCCATTCCAGCCAAAAGCCCTTCCCTTTCTGAAGTCCTTTTCTGCCACTCCCATTCCCCAAACCCCATTTACTGTGCAGCAACACGCCCAGCTGTGCCCCAGCATTGGAAGGGCAGTGCCAAAGCTCTGAATTTCAGGGAAGAAATCACGTCTGTGGAAAGGATAAGTATGACAGGGTAGTAGCCAGAGACTGAACTCCACTATTCTGACAGCAAGTCACACGTGAAAGTCACACATATTCCAAAATGCACGTCCTGAATGACAAGGCAGGTAGAAACACATCTGTGAAACAAGGTGCACTCTGCATTAGCATGTATGCGTATCCACTGATCACATTAGAGTATATGGAGGCAAACCTACCATGCTGAGACAAGGTTGTGACGAACACCTCAATCAGCTTTGCACACAACTTGTGATAGCCAGATCAACATAAGTTCTTGTATACTTAAAACTAGACAACACAACACCAAACAATGTTTTCTTGAAGTGCAATATCACAACTATTAATGAAGAACCCGAATGATATTTAACACTATTCTATTATGGTATTTATATTGTTGCCTTTCAGAACACAGATAAGAACTTCCAATAATAAGAGATTTTAAAGCTTAGGTTCCTAAATACAATCTAGCGATTGTCTGATGATCATCATTAGAAAAGCCCGAGAACTCATTACTTCACTCCAGAGATGCCACTGTAGCTAAAATTACTGCTTCAACTTCTAAACACTTACTGCTCTGACAGCCATCTCACAAAAGCACACTGATGAGAAACTGGATTATTAAAATGCTCACCTGTGCTAAAAAACTTAAGGTAAAATCCAAACTTAAGGATATTTCCACGAAGATATGAATTTTTAATGTGTTAGAAACAACATATTTAGAAAAAAAGTTTAACATATTTAGAAAAAAACATGCAGAAACTACCATCTCATGCAATTTATGACTATGATAAAAGCATAACGATTCTGGAAATGATAGTGAGCAAGCAATACACACTCGCTTTCCATTCCCAAATGCCAGGAAGTACTATTCTATACCATAACACTACAGTTAGTCTTAAAGGAAGAGGCTTTTTTTTTTTTTAAGATATTCATGGCAAATGAGATGACAGGTCACATTTTTTGATCTTGGTAGTTTTCTATCATTTGATTTAGAAGAATTTATTTTCAGCAAGTTGGAGTCCGCTTCAACTTTCATTCTTTCCATAGGACTTTTGAAAGATTGATATGGACTGTCCATAGGACTTTTGAAAGATTGATATGTAAAGGTAAGTAAATTAACTAAAATTTATTATGTAACATAACACTGAAAACAGTAGAAGGCAAACAAGCAGCTACACAGTGAAACAAATCAGCTGAGTCAATAAATTTTGTTTTTATCCAAAAGAAAAACTATTTACACATGAACTAGAGATCACTGAAAAGAGAGGGGCAGGGAAGTGCAAACTCCAGCATATCCTAAACACCTTAGCTCTACTGCAGCTGTTGATGTTACGTGTGAGTACTGACACCTGCTTTCTACCCAACAATTTCAGGTACATTTAAATAGCTTTATTTAACACAACCTCTTTGTTTGGTGGTCCTGCTTGACCAGTGTTAGGAATTATTCCTTATGTATGAACAGAATAAGGATTCAGGATCAATGCTGAATTTCAGTTCAGGGTGAATTTTGAATGCAAGCTTGTCCATACCTACCGCATAACATTTTCAAGATTCCTCACAGAGAATAAACAGCAACTAGCCTAGTGATGCAAATATGAACCATAGGATTTACTAAGCTATAAGGTTTCAGACAGCCACACTGCCATGTATTCTCCCTCATACATATTACCTTCAAAATATTTCCTGGATGTTTAATCACGGAGAGCTGCTGATCAGCAAGAACTGGGAACCAGTTCTAAGCCTGAAAAGCCATAATATGCAAGATGGTAAACCATAAATTGTCTCTCTCTACTACTCAAGCATCAATATGCTGCTCTAGTAATTATTTTATTATAAATGGGAGAAAAAAAAAAAAAAAGATGGAGTAAAACAAAAACAACCTCAAGGACTCACAGAAAAAGTTATATCTAAATGCAGCATCAGACTTGAAGGATGACCTAGACAGAAAGGAAGAATCAGAGTAACACAGAAGAAAAACACAATGCTAGATATATGAAAATGGGAAAAGGATAATTAAGACACAGGAAAATACAGAAATAAGTAGAAAGAGGCCCTAATATGGCTAAGCCTGGCCCTAATACATACTAAGACTTTTATTTGTCATATCTTAAATTTTAAGTGTAATGTGGCTAGAATAGGAACAGACTGAGAATAGAAAAATTATTTATATGTTCAGACTGGGCAAAAGAATCACTTCGGCCACAGATAATTTAAGTATCAGAGGATCACAGCAAACACTTCAAAAAAGACACCTAAGCTTCTTCCATCGGGACTAATAAAAATTAATTCCAAATTCAAATCTATGAAGTCCACAGCCTTTGCTAACATTTGAGAGATTGAGTGATACAAAAAAGATAATACTCCCCCCCCCAAAAAAAGAAACAACCCACATGCATTTAAATGTTCTAGGAACCAAAATTAGAAGTATTTAGTTTACTCAGGTAACTAATGTACTAGAGCATATTTTGCAGGTTTCAGAGTAGGATAGACACAAATGAAAAAGGGCCTATAACTCTAAGCAGATAATCTACTTCTATATTTTTCATGACAGAATTGCACCAGACGCATCTTTGATAAAACTTATTAAGTGCACAGTACTTAGGACAAATCAGTAAGCAACTAACATGCAAAAGTAACTTTACAAATTTAAAAGATGGCATGCTGTAAGAAATTGGGGGCAGCTGGTAGTTTATAATGCATCACCTAAAATTCAAAAAACAACTATGGACAAGAAAAAGACATCTCAGGTGAGAGAATGGTACCAACCAGTTTTAATATATCCTGTCGACCTGCATGTCTCATAACAGACCAATCTATTTGCCAGAGCAATATTAAGCTGGCTTTTTTCTGTAAAATATAACTTGATCAAGAAAAAGTGTATCTAAGGTAATTTTAACAAAGTCTTTAAACAACAGCTTTTGCATTTATGTTTTTGCATATAATTTCAGACTTTTCCACAAAAATACCTTTCCCCCTCACAACATGAAATTAAGAACGTAAGTGTCCAAGTTAACATAGTTGAAGAATCACATATGTATAGAGAATATCATCTTCGTCACTAAATTAAGACACCTAAATCCTGCAAATTTACTTAGAATCATAAAATCTGAGGTTGAATGTGTCCTCTACAAGTTGTCTTATCGAATTTCATCCCTGAGTACTGACAAATTAGAAATGAGATCTATCTTCAAAGTCAAGTCAGATAGCTAGCATCATACCCAAATGTCCTGAATGCATCTACAAGGACGCAAAGATCCTCTTTCAGTGTCTGATTATCTTCATTATGAAATTCCCTTCCTCACATACACACTCAGGATTTCCCTTGCGACAGCATGTGCCTGTGTCCTGCCATCTATCAGTGTGCACCCCTAAGAAACACTTGGCTCCATTTTCTCTGTTCTCTCCCATCAAGTAGTTCAAGGCTGGTAACATTTCCCCTTGGCCTTTTCTTCTCAAGGCTGAACACACCTAGGCACCTCAGCCTCTCATTGTTTGTTTTCTGCACCAGCCCTGACCATCCTGGTGGCCTCCCACATCGCTTTCAGTATGTACACGTCTTGGGTGGGAGGGAACACTACCAAACTGGGCAAGGTCTTCTAGATAGGGTCTCACAAGTGCCAAACAGGGGAGCAAACACTGCCCTCCACATGCTGCCTGCAGACTTAATTAAGCCCAGCATGTTCACATTCATCCCTGCAGGACGGCATTACCAACTCAACCTCATCTTTCTGTTCACCAGGATTCCCAGTTCCTTTCTTGCAAAGCTGCTTTCTCTGCAGTCAGTACCCAGCCTGTAGTGCTGCCATACAGTTTACAAAGATACTTCACTGGTTGCCAACAAGCATATTTAATTTTATTCTTCATTTGTGTTTTTATTTAAGGTATTTTAAGCTAGCAGGCCATTTACCATCATGCCTACTGGCACAAGTAGTTTCTCAAGTGTCTGACAACCCCAAAAGGGATGAAAAACTACCATGCCACATAGTTTGTGAGATATCAAGATGTTTGTATACAGTTACTTTAAAGGCTTATAGGAAAATGGACTAACATCTTATAGAAAAGCTTATAGGAGAATGGACTAACAACTAACTTAACCAGATACTTTTAATCACAGAGAAACACCAAATATTGACTAACAACTAATACTTTTGTATTTTGCACAAGTCAAGTACAGGCAAGTTGGCCTTCAATGACTCTGCACATCTAGCAATTCAAAACATGAAAAACAGAATTCAAGGGAGTACTTGTATACTAGGCTAGATATTGGAGGGAATCAGAGATAGACTACAGGCAACCAGAACCAAGGAAGCCACAGAACAACAAAGGAAGGAAAATCATATTCACACCAAAAACAAAATGGGACAGAAGAAAAGAAGAAAAAAAAGAGAAAGGGAAGAATAGGGAGGAAAAAAAAAAAAAAAGTGCTGAAGTTCTATGTTGAAGCATGGCTGACAGGAAATGGGATCCACTACAAGAATGGTTACAGTCAGCATGGCAGGTGTGACAGGTTTTCACAGCTGCACTCCCTGGCTGCTAATAAATTATATTATGCAATCAAGACTTCAGTTTATGGAATCAAAGAATTCAGCTAGTTTTTAAAAGTGAGAAGTAGCTTTATTTTAAGCACATACAAGACACACACTGTTTGCTAAGGCTGCCATCTCAACAATAAAACACATGCAGATTAGAACAGGACAAACGTGGCATCGATTTCCCAATTCTCTCTCCCTCTTTCCTACATCAGCTCTTTCCTTTCTCCCATTTACACCCACTGCTCATGTGATCTAAGAGCCAGGTAACAGAGCTCAAATGGTAGAAAACTGAAATTAAAAAAAAAAAAAAAAAAAAAAATCACAGAACACTTACACAACTATACTGAGGAAAAAAAAAAAGCGTTGATTTGCAGAGCTAAACTGACACCCCTCCCTCCCAAAGACAGAAAAGTAAAGTGTTGGTATAAAGGAGAAAAGATGACAATAGCCATGATTTAGGCGAGTTTAAAAGTTCATGCAAACAAGCACATATGGTTATTTGATTCAATCCCATGAAAATTATGTAACATTTGCTCTAAGCCAACATTTTGTCTTATGAATCCAAATCTGTAACTGTACAAAGCATATTCCAGTCCTCCTAAAGACCTAATATACTTTGCTAATGGTGAGCTTTCCAAATCCTCTTAAAACTCTTGCCTAAAGACAAGTGATGCCACAACAAGTTATTCCAACTGTTAGTTATCTAATTGCTTAAAGGCTACACACTATTTGCCTCACTTTGCATTGCTTAAGCAAGAATTAGCACACAGAAATTAAGTCTTTAACATAGAAGTGCAGGATGACAATGGCAACAATCTAATGTTATACTGAACATTTGCATTCTGTTTAAGAAAAAAAAAAAGAAAAAAAAACTTTATTGCTCTCTCCAACTTCTGTCACTACCAAATTGTTTTTGTTTTTTAATTCTATATGAGAAATCTCTTATCTTACTTTTCTAGGCATTAGTCAATTTACACTAAAACAAAACTTCACCTTCTGAAACATTTTTCCAAAAATGTCAAGAGACATATTAGCTGATTACAACTTAAAAGGTGTCTAATAACTGTCAATCTGTTCTCCCAGCTTAGTAAAACTTATTAAGTAAACTTTGGTTGGCATATTATTCATCAGTTAGTGCTCAAAGTGTTGTACAGTCACTTCAGGTGTAACAGTACACTAGGCCTTCTTACCCTAGGGAAAAAAAAAAAAAAAAAAAAAAAAAAAAAAAGAAGCCATTGTACAAACACAGAATTAGACTGTTCAAAAAGCAAACAACCTAAACATTAGGAACAACAGATGGAGAGAGACCAAAAAAAAAAAAAAGAGAATATAAGGAAACACCACCACCATAAACAGTGGTTAGAACCAGATCTTGTTTCAAGGATGGGGTGTTTGGGTGCCAGGGCAGGGTGAAGAAGGCGATGTTGGTTTTAGGAGACAGTTTCTTAAAAGTCTGCTGCTTCTGCATTACTAGGCTGTAACTGCTTTAAAGGGTGTAAACAGGAAATTTTTCCAAGTATGAGGAAAGTCATAGGAGAATGAACTCTTTAACTGCCCACGCCAGTGTTCTAAGCAGTTCTTACAATCTCATTAATAAGAAATGATAGATAAGTTCCTTGTACTTAAGTCTCATCCTTAATGGCAGGTAATTTGTTAATTTTATTGTCATAAAATGTAAGATGCAGAGACCAGACCGTCAAAGCAGAAGGCAGGCAAAACACCTCTTCAGGATTTTGAATCCAAATCCATGGAGCAGAATCATGTTTGTTCAAACCGGAAAGAAGCATTACCACAAGACACTTAAAGACAAGATATAAGATTTAGTTATGTGAAACAATTTAGATTCCCTCCCATGTAGTGGGCTGTAACGTGCAATTTGTTAGCAGAGTAGGGAGCTTTCTGCCTAAAACAATGGCTGGATGAAAGGTTTGATGCAAAGACCTGATGGCAATACTGTCCACATGTAGCAAAAAGACAGAAGGACAGTCTTCCTTTGGCGGGGAGGAAGGGTTGCCTTCAACATTAGCCTGAGCTAAAGGTCAGATATCCACAAAGAGATGTCAGAAACACATGGAGATTTATTTGGCCTTGAAGGCAGCATTGAAGGAATAGAGAGAGATTTGAAGGTCATCCATACAGATATGATAGTTGAGTTTATGAATGAGATTAGTGGGTTAAGTTATAGAGAAATCTCATCGAGTACTAGAGGCGAATGCCAAACTGGAGAAGTCTTGCACTGGTCTATAGAAAAACAACTACAGAAAGAAGTAACACCTTCTCCAGGCTTAAACTTTAAAGAACAACAACAACAAGAGACAGTTGCATCATGGTCTTTTGTTTAAAATTCATTGTGGTTATACTGCACATAGAAAAGGCCAAAGGATAACAAGCTGCCAACAAAGAGTGCAGGGGAAAAAAAAATAGGTCCCTGTTTTTAAGGGTGACTGTGAGCCACAATACAGCTAATTCAAAAACTCCTGTGCATGGTCTGTTCAAGGCACCTCCAAGCAAACTTCCGGAAGCCAGTACTCTTTTCTGACAAGCTCGAAATCTCACTTACAAGCTAAAAGTGGATTTGTTGGGTTAGCACCATACTTTCAATGGGCACTAACTCAGCATTACAACCAAAGTGTGACAGTGCACTGAAAAAGCACAAGTTAATTTACCTCTCGCACACAAATCCACTTCAGTTTTTGATTTTGTTTGAATAAAGTCATCAAATATAGCAACATAGAGACAAATTAAAACTGTATTTCTACAAAAACTTCCCTTGTCCATTATGCCACCAGTTACATGAGATTTGACCTTTTCTTCCCCATGCCATCTCTCAAGAGATTGGGGGGGGAGGGGAGAAAAAAAAAGAGGAATATGAACCTATACGAACTCTTCCATAATGCCACTATCCTCTCCTAACAATCTGCTTTCTCTGTAGCGCTCCCCAGAGTTAGACTGGTAAACTATGGTGCAAGTATTTAATCACTTACTGTCCTATGAAATAAGAGAGCAAACAATTATGTGTGTTTCTACTTTATATAATCTACTGCATAAGGAAAAAGGGAGAATTAAGTTGACGGAGCATGAAACCCACAGACTTCTTGGAACTGCACACAGTGTTTGAATTCAGACTAAAAGAGGAAAACAGAAACTGGCCTTTTTTTTTTTTTTTTTTGGTACACACATGTAGAGATTATGGCTTTTGGATGACACAGCAATACAAACTAACAGATTCTGGTACTCAGAGTAAAAAGTTAATGGAGCATATGGCACAGGTATGTACAGATTGTCTACTGAGCTTATCTCAAGATTTTTAAATCATCCTTTAATAATGATATTCAATATGGCCAGAAAGAGTTCCCCAAACAGCCAAGCAGGCAGTACTGGTAACGCCCATACCTATTTCAAACAAGCACTGTAGCTAGGCAGTTTGGAGGCCTGAGCAGTTATTTCTGAATCTCCTGTCTGAGTGAAGAACCCCTGTCACTCTCACCACATCACTCTCTTTGCCGCTGATCGTGGCAGAGCCAGATAAGAATGCTATGGCAAGGGTAGCTCCAAAGCAGTTGGGAATCACACAGAAAAAATCGGAATGATTGAGCATTAGAGCAAGCACACATGGAGCAAATATCCTTCAAACAAAGGGTAATTTCAGAAATGCACTGCCAACAACCAATGCCACTACACAGATTCTTTTTTGACCACAGACTGAATTTTTTAAAAAACTAATTTCTGTATGTAAGATCAATGAAATTTGAATTAACTGTCTATTGATTGGAATAACTTTGTCCTAAGAGCATGCTGGAATACATAAATTCCAGCAGCACAGTAATCATCAACATGTCTAATCCATGAAGCACTTAGGTGGACAATTACTACCTAACAAGTCTATAAAGGACAGTCACTGATTTGTTTTAGCCTTCAAGCACATTAAAAACCCTTAATTTCAGTCAATGCCACCTAATGTAACTGTGGATGTTCTCAACCATACAGGTGTATCTCATTAAGTTCTAGTGGAACATAGTTTCAGAGCTTAATAGTGCCTTCTAAAAGCTATTGAGCTTCCATAAATAAATAACTGAAATCTTAAACTGTTAAAATCTAATTAACCACATGGAAGTTGAGTTTAAACCTATACAGTCTATGTATTAACTGAAGAGAACATGCCATAGCACTGTATTCTTGAAGTCTCATGCCACTCCCTTCTAAGATTTCTCTTCAAAATACAAAAGACTCTCTGAGAAAAACTCAGAAAGGTTGGTCCAAAACAAGGAGTTTCAATACTAGATCTAAATTCAGCAGATCATTCATAGATCAAATTAATTTCTACCGACAGCAATATTTGCCACTAATATGTAAGGTAGACTACAAGTATGGAAAGAGCAGACATTTTCTCTAAACTCTAATTCCTCAGAAACCCAATTACCTTGCTGAAGCCTAGTTGGACTAAGTCACAAAACAAAGCAACAAAGCTTAATGTTAAAATAAGCTGTGGAAAGGACAGGGAGGAGGAAAAACAACAACAACAACAAATTTTCAACTGTTGAAATAAACCAACTTGAGTTCTGGCAGCCAACAAATTCACAGTGCATCAGTGCAGGGTTTTAAGAGCAACATAAGACAACTGTTATCTCAAACACTTGAGAAGGGAAAGCTTGCTAGTTCAGTCTTTTCAACTCTTCTGAACTTCAAATCTTAACCCTTTTTCAGAGGCAGGTTGAGTTCAGTGCTATTTTTGATGTGTAGTTATTTTGGAACAAAAGAACTCTTCTCCATGAACAGTAGATTTTTCCATTAGTAATACCTTACGTAACACCTTCACAAAACTTCTCATTCTGCTCTTGTCGCAGAGTGCATTAGTTGGTTGCCAACTACCATAGGAGTAGATGAAACTTCAGTAATTCTCCATTTAATCCTTTAAACCAAAATGCAAGCAGCTGTAACAACACGACACTCTTCCACCATCATTTGTACATTCGTGTTGATGCAAATTCCCCCTAGTGAATTATGCTAAATCAACAGTAGAAGGCAACCAGGTAGCTGGCATCAGAGAGGATTCATATCAATAATATAAATCAAATTTAGGAGATACTGTAATTAAGACAGTGTCATATATATGTATGTAAGCAATATGCACATATACATTTGGAGCAAATATATGTATATACATAGTAATTAGCTCCAAATATCTAATACATATTCCACCACCACCTTTATTTCACAAATTACCGCAGTTGAGAAGTTTGGTTCCTAGAGATGCCCATGCCACAGTCGACACTGAGAACATTCCCACATGGAACTGGGTGGCCTATCATGGGGCATAGCATAAACTTTTTTTCCTCAAGGCGTGTGCCACAAGAAAGGTTGTGCCACCACAGCTGGTAGAGGAGGATGTGCCACACAGTCTTTGTTTAAAACCAGCTGGCAACAGCTCACCAGGCTTTACTAAAATCTTAGCTGTAAAACTGTTCTTGGTGATATTCTCATCTTTGTATCTGCAGCCTTTCATGGCTGCAGTGTTTTTTTCAACTCAGCACACAACATCCCTTTTGACTCCTTTCCATTTCAACAACCTTCCTCCTTCCATGGTATTATTTAGTTTGGTCACTGCTACCACAGAAATAACCTCTTTAATCAATATTAAAAAAAAACCACACACAGAATAATTGTTAAACTAGAATTTATAATGAGTCAGAAATAAAACTCGAATGGTAGCCTGACATCTAAGACACACCAAAATACAAAAAGATATATTTTAAAATACAATAGTAAGTCAAAGATTAGAACCCGTTTATTAATAACAAGCTATAATTGCTCTTCATGAGGTTGATGATTTTACAAATCCAGAATAAATCAAAATTTGATGCCTCTCATGCTAAGCAAAGGTGCTATGCAGAGAATCTATTCTTCATATACGTAAGACACTAAAACGCAGCAAAAGTTGAAAGCAATGTATATTTGAAAAAAAATAGAATGTTAAGAAAAAATATATATATCCAGTGGTTGAGAACAATACAAAAACCTCAATTGCTCCTTTTTCCATGTCCAGAACCTAGAGCGCAAAGTACGCATTCCTTTTTTGTTTTGTTCTGTGCCGCACGTTTATTAACCAGATCTTCCTTTTGAGGCCTTTTTGCAGCGGCCTCTAGTGACCACAGCCTGCAGACAACAGTCAACCCAAACTCAAAAGCTTCTAAAACGTCTGTATGATGTTACTTTTGCCTTGACTGCACTATTTCATAATTTCATTACCCCCGTTTTTTGCTATTTGCGGCAAGGAACATTATTAAAAGGGTGCAACTCAGCATCAAATTACTCCCCTGTCCTATGTAAGGTGATGAGTCTCTCCTCAGTTGACCTAACACCCAACAGAGAACACAATCTGCTTTGAAAATCCCATACAAATCATTACTAGGAAGCCAGAGGTTCCCTCATGGCCTTCGGTGTTCTGGGGAAGGGGAAAGCAGACGGCTCAGAGGTACCCTCACAGCACAGAGAAAGGCAAAGACGCCCAACAGCATTGCGCAAGCAAACCCATAAGAGAGAAGAACTGGTTCAAGCACACAAAGGCTGGAGAATACTCCTCAAATCCCTGGGTTATTTTAAACCTCCCATATTCCTCTTTTTATCTTCAAGATACGTGGGACAGAGCATCGGAGAAAGATGCGTGAGGCGGGGGCAAATGAAGAAAAACAAAGATGGCTAAAGCCGTGCGGCCGTGGGTGTTAATGCCTGCTCTCGCACTCTAGAGGGCCCCCGGAATATGCCCTCCCGCCGCCGTCTGCTGCCGGAGCGGGTACTGCAGGAGTGGCGCCTGCGGCGGCAGCAGCAGCGCCCACCTCGAGGAGGAGCCGCCTCACAGCCATCACCGGGGCCTCGCCCCGGGCAGCGGCGCCCGGAGCCAGGAATTTGCCCACTCAGAGCTGGAGGGGCCTCCTTTTACCCCGGAGACCCAGGGGGTGGTGCACGCGGGGGAGAGGGGGTCAAGGCCTCCCTGGGCAGGTCTAGCTGAGGCAGAGATAGACACATCAGCAGCACTCACAATAGAGCTCCCTGCCAAGGCTGCACCAAGCGGGGCTGGAGCCTAAGGGAAAAGACACGGGGTTACACGGGGCAGCGGCGGG
>NW_010577043.1:45063-79014 GCF_000705375.1 Tinamus guttatus | reverse complement strand
GGGATGTGGCGCCGGGCGAGCCGATTGGCCGCGCCGCCCATCCGTCGGCGCTGCCCGCAGCCGGTTGACCCCGCGCACTGTCAATCTCGCCCCTGGCCATGCCTAGGGTTCTTCCCCCCTTGGATCCATCAGGTTTGAGGAGCCCGAGTCGTTGCCCACCAGGCTCCGTACCAGGAGCGAAGGGCTGCGAGGCTGCGCCCGCGCTCCCGCTACAGCTGTTTGACAGCGGCAACTTGCAGGAGTTCGCGCCTGGCTGCGCTCCTCCAGCCATCCGCCGCGATAGGGACTGCGCTGGCCATGCCCAGTGCCCACGGACACGACAGCCCGCCCGTGGGGCACGCGCTCATCTTCTGCTCTTGCCCCCTTCCCCCCCGCTGCCCATAAGTAGGGCTGGGAGGACCCATCCGTGGCCCTCGGCAAGTCCCGCCCCACTCTTCTGCCGGCAGGGCTCTGGACCTGGGGCCATTTCCATGAGGGACAGAGTGTGGGTACTGGAAGCGCTCCCGCGCAGCAAGGCGCGCACCCCGGGGCGCAGAGCTGCCCCCACAGCCCGTCCCCCGAGGGGAGTCTCTCCGCCGCCCCCGCGCTGGGCGCCCTCCTGCCCCCACCCGCTGTGGGGGAGGGCGCCATGTCAGGCGCCGCCATGGCTCCTGGAGGAGCTGCTGGTGGTGGTGGTGGTAGCAGTGGTGACGTCCTCCATTTTGTCGGATGCCGCTGCGGGCAGCTTGGGACCAGTTCAAACCAACGTGAGGCGCAACGGGGCGCCCCTTTGAGGCGCCCGGGCGCTGATGCCCGCGGGAAAAGGAGCGGGGAGCCTTGGGCAGCGCCGCGGGGTGCGCAGGGACGCTCAGGACAGCCAGGAGAACAGGGCGCCGCGAGCCACACTCCGCGCCCGCCCTCCGCCAAAATGGAGGATGCGCGCACGGTTGCGTACCCCCTCTCCGGCCATGGCGCTCACGGTCGCTTTTTCGAGGACCTGGAGAGCTCAGCCTGCCACTAGGTGACCTAATCCCGCGCTGCCCCATTTATCTCTCCTCTCTGCCCACGAGAGGGAGAAAGAGAGAGCGAGGAGCCGCCCCGTCTTCTGCAGGCGCGGTCGATCCGTGGCAGCCACGCGGTGCCGTGGCCCCTGGGGAGCGCTCAAGGCGCCATTTCCCCGCCGCCGTGGGAGCCGCCCTCGTGGTGTGCAAGGAAACAGCCCCGGTGGTACTGCTGTCCTGCCCGCCATGAGGCCGAGGTCCCCAAGGGCTCGCTTCTTTCTCTGCCAACCGCGAGAGTTTGGTTAAGAGGGACCAGAAATTTTGTCTTCCATTGTCATAACAGTGACATTTCTCATTCCTCATTACCAGTCCACTCTGAGACAGCCATTGGTCAACACCTCAAGCCCAACACTTTTAGGGCACTCTATCACTCTACACTGTTGATTGGACTAATTAATTCATTTATTTTCCATACGCTTAGTGTGCGGCAGTGGCGTTACCTCGCATCTGTGGCAGCGTATGCCATGGGTCAACGGTTGCTCTGCCATTGCTCACACCTGGAAGAGTGGTGAGGTGGTAGTGATGGAATAGCTCTACCACAACCACCTGTGAAGGAAGAAAACATAAATAAAAGTCATCCTTACCCAATTTGAAGGTCTTTTCAGTTTAGCCCTGGGAATTACAGACCTCACTCTGCAATGTAACACTGTCCAGCTAGATAAATTGATGGTAACCAGACAACTGCTGAAACTTCAACTTTAACTATCGTATATTCTACCAATTTGGTTGGTTCCTGATCATTTCCTTTATTAGTCTGGAATGCCTTGGCTGGTAAAAGTTAAAGCCATTTTAAGTCATTCAGCATATTTTCCCTACCTTTCTGGTTGCATGTCTCAGGAAAATATTATTGAATAGTGTTTATAGGTAAACATTTAAGTTCTGGTGAAGTTCAACAAGAACAATAATAACAAAAAATTAAGAAGACAAGCACCTGTTTTTAAGAGCTTTGATTAACAGAAATGGATTGTAGAAAGTGAATGCTTTTCAGAACTAGAACCTCGGTGAAACCTACAATTCTTTCTTATTCAAAGAAGTAGCAAGAGAGCGAGCCCTTTGCTTTTACCTTGCTCTAGCAATAGATATTGCCTAACTCTTGCCTAGGACTGGTCAAACCGCAATGGTCAAGAAACCATTTTCAATCACTTTTTAGACCTACAGTTTAATATGTTACTACTTACCTTGCAATTTGGGGAGCGTACTGGAGTGTATTTATGTATGAAATTCTATAATCCTAGTTAACTTAGTGCCTCTATGGACACATAACTATTTTTTGAATTCATATATTCAAACATGGATGAGATAATGGATTATACCACATATTTTTTCAATTAATTATTCAAATGACAGTAGTAGAAAGTAAGGAACACTTACACCTAGTAAGTTCTTCCTCTGTAAAACCATGTATATATATATTTTTAATTACCCAGATCACGTAATTCTCTTTTATGGTTTGAAGGAGCTAACGGTAGCTCAAACACTAAGTGGTGAAACCCTCTGTATCAATACTACAGACCTGAAACTAGTGTATAGTCTCCACACCACTACTTTCGTAGACAGGCCTGATGTCAACAACTTCACTGTAAAAGTTCTAGGTTATTGACTGCCAGTAGATAAATTAATGGAAGCTGAACCAAGAGAATGATCAAAGATGAGCATGAAGAATGTGTCATGGAGTAAAATTGTGTGAAAAAGCAGGTAACAATTCAAAATGAGAATGAATTAACTTGATACATTTTAGAGAGTTTTTGTTCTAGCAGGGATCTTGAGAACACTGCCAAGCCAACCTTAAAATGATGTCCGGTAAGATTTGAACATACATAATTTAAAGATACCTCCTGCTATCATAAATATTTATCTATGGCAAAGGATAGTGGATTTTGTTCCAGACTTAAAAGTAACCATATTCCATTTACTGAAGGACTTTCTCTTGAGCCTGAACATTGGTTTGGTTTATGTCAATATAACTGAAAGCAGAAGCTTTTGCAGTATCTAGAACTGTGAGTTCTGAAGGAAGAGGAAGTATTTGAACAAGGGGTCTTTCAGTACTTCATATATGTAACATTTGAAAAGTAGTGCTTATGAAACTCTTTAAAACTCCATTTATTACAACCATTTTGAAGACTGGCTTGGGAAAAATATGTTTGGAATGCAAATAAAACACTTTTATAAAATGTATTTCTATGACATGTGAAATTGAAAATGGAATCTAATCTTTTTTAGGTAAGCCCCAAGTTTCCATTATGTAATTTCTGCCCTCTAGCCTGTCCTTCCCCATAATCCTCCTTCTCTCTGCCTCATACGGTTGTATTTATCCTTTTCTTCCAACATTTCTCTTTCTTTCCTATCCTTTATCTCACTTCTTTCCTCAACCTAGCCCCTCCTTGACATTTTTGTTCTTCATCATGGAGAAGGAAGATGTGAAAAAAAGTTTGTCAATGGAACGTGTACTACCATGTCTTTATCCTGTTTGTAGGGGTATGGCATAATGGAACTCTTCTCTACGCTGATTTCTCAACACAACTTCAAGAAACAGTTGAAGGAAAAAAAGTAAAACAAAAAAGAACTTAAATAACTTTAGGATTTTAAAACACCAGTCATCAGTAATACCCTGTTTTTTTTATATGTGTATTCTAGAATATTCCCTCCCTTGTTTTTCTGATTTTTGAGTTTCATTAGGCATTTCAGATTTGTTTTTATACTACAGCTCTTAAGAAAGAGCAACCATATCTGAGTATATATTTGTATGGTACATAACAGACCCCATGCTATGGAAAATTTAAAAAAGCTTTCTACAAAACATTACCTGTGGTTTTCAATATGGTTTTTGAGCTACATATACATTTAATAATATTTATAAATAAATCAATATGTATCCAAAAATAAATGACATGCAGCTGTTTAGTTTGCAGTTATCTTATTTAATCAAAAATGATCTTTCAAAAGGTCAAATAATGAGACAATATATGCTATGCAATGAGTCCTATAAGATGACTATTCATTCCATAATATAATATGCCTTGAAGTGACCTTTGTGCCACATTACGTATTTCATTTTTGAAAAAAACAAGGAACAACTAATGCTCTGCACTAGGCAACCTCTTCTTAAAAGGTATTCTAATACTATAAAGGCTTAGACTGTAATACTTATCCAATACAGTGTTACTCTTAAATCACTTCTAGTGAACTTTACAATAATCACAATTATTTGCATATGATTTTGTTATTTTTTAAACACTTAGGAGATGTGGTTATATAAATTTCCTGTCTTTATGGAGAAGAAATAACAGTGCAAAATAGAATACAAGACCCTAAGACTGGAAGAGACTTCCTAGGTCACTGAGTCCAGTTCCTTGCTATTACAGGAAACTATGTCATATAATCCCTTCCAGAACTTTTCAAGCTCCATCTTAATGGTAGTTCGATATGTTTATTCCCTACTCCTGCTGCAAATCTCTTCCAGAACTTCATTGCTCGGGTGGTTAGAAACCTTCTTCTAATTTCCAGACTGAATTTTTTCAAGAACCCATTTGTTCTTGTGCCAGTATTTGTCCTTTGGCTTAAATAGCTCTTCTCCCTCCCTGGTGTTTAGCCCCTGATATATTTATAGACAGTAATCATATTCCCTCCTAGCCTTGTTTTTGCTAGACTAAACAAGGATCTTTTAGTCTCATCTCACACAACAGATTTTCGTTCCCCTGATCATTCTAATAGTTTTCATCTCCATTTCTCACAGTCTGAGTTCCTCTCTCTTGAATATGGTTCAAATTCCTATAATATTTAATTTTAAATTGAAGTGGTACATTGTACAGTACATTAGTATCTCTATGTCTCCAGGAAATACCACAATCCAAGAGTACACTTATTTGTTTGCACAGTTTCATTAGATAAAACCCAGCCATCATTCCAGTAGTACCTACGTTGTTTTTTACTTCAGTCATTTATTGGGAAGTTCCTAATTAAAAGCAGAATTTTTATTAGCCACCAAGTGCATGACCTTGCATTTTATATTATGGCAGTTTGTTTGGTGCCTATTAGCTCAGTCATCTAGGTCATCCATTGCTTTTCTAGATGACATCCCACTGCAGCCGTGTGTTGCCAGTGCCACCCTGCTCTGTGAAACCAGCCAATGCAATAAGTGTGTTTTGTCTCCTGTGCCAAACGTAAGATCAATTCCAAGAACAACTGCTGAAGAAATCTAGCAGACACCCTCCAGTCTGACAGTCTTCTCCTCACTACTACTGCTGCCATGTTTCATTTTACTCTGGCAAATTTCATCTCATTCCTATGCACCTTGATCAGCAGCAAAACTTTTCTTGCTGGTCAGTCCTTTTCCTGAAGGCGCTCTCATTCGCATTCACCTTTTTGAGTTACTTGTTCTGTATGGTTAATGCTGTTTTATGGTTTCTCCTCCTGGCTTAGTGTGTAGCTTTGTGCGCCTGCTCCCTGAAGGATGAGCGAACAGTCTCATTCCAAACTCCTGACCACCTCAGTCCGGTTGACTTGATTAGCCAGGTCACTTAGTTTACCAAAATTTACCTTGCTGAAATCACTGAGACCAGCTTATATAGAGTCCTGCTTCCATTCCTATGATTCAAGATCATCCTCTACAACCAGCTATTCTTTATTATCCCCAAGTATAAGCTCAGGTCAAAGATAGCATAATTTCTTGCTGGTTAAGTGATACTAGTTGAGAAAAACTGCCAGCTATGACATTCAGCTCTAACTGGGGCCTGCTGCCGTTAGTAACATTCATTCTCCAATTTGGCTAAGCAAGAAAAAATATGAATAGCTTTTTGCCAACTTAGGGAGTTTTAATTGACTTATTGGTCAGACAGGTACCACATCCCCCACAAAGACAACAAAGACGTGACCAGCCTCAAGGAGGAGAAGTTGACGCTCCATTGCAGCAAGAGAGAGCTGGGTGAACTAAGCCTCTCAAGTTACAGTAACCTCCCTTTGGAGCAACATCTTTACAAGAATGTATGCATATACATAAAACAAGCTCCTTATTCTTTCTAAATACAATTTCTTAAAGGTTTTTTTTTTTAAGAAGCTCAGAAATTATTTGATCACAAGTAGTAAATAAAGTTTTAGATTTGGTCATTCAAACCTTGCTTAACAGGATTCTTTCTGTTCCCAGGGTAAAGATCTCTTCCTGCGCTGTCTGTAAGAAAAGTATTGAAAGAGAGAACTTAAGTATACAGGAACATTCGGGTCTGTTTCTTTCTATTAAATCTGGCATATGTTTTTCCTTCATTTTCCTGGAATTTGTCCTACAAAGGGGCTGGATTGGGCTTGATAAGGTTTAGGGTGTGTTTTCATGACAAGCTTAAGCTGCTGTATGATAAAGCTGCTGCTGGAAGTAGCATGTCATCATGTAGATATCATCTTCTGACATTTTCTCTATCCCCGGCTATGTATTTCTGTCACCTTTCTTATGCTGACATGAGTATTCATGTGGCTAAAAACTGGCTCATTTTCCATTGGATCAACAAGTTCATCCAGCTGGATGTGCAACCGAATGAGTGATAGCACCAGAGAAGGGGGTGGAATGGGAAGCATGGGGGAACAATGTATATGCCATTTATGAAACTGCCCCACTAGCCTACGTAAATCACGGTGGTGCTATATATATATCTATATATGCACACATATATGAAAAGCAATTAGCAGTTTTTGACTGAAAATATGGCTTCTGCTGTATCTTACTGAGATTCACAGTGGAGGTTCGGACTAGTTATTAATGGTGTTTAGAGGTGGCTGAGCGGAAAAAAATGGGAAATTATAAAGCAAATTCTATTTCAAAAGGATTAAAATTGATTTTGAGATCTTTGAAGAAATTTCATGTAAGAAATGTAAAAAGCAAATTATTAAAAGTCATCAAAATATTGCCATGCTGCAAATCATTTTGATGATGTTTTTGACAGTATTTTGAGTGCATTTCATAGGAAAAAAATGGAAAAATCAATAATTTGGTGCACTTTTTAAAAGCAAGGACATTTTTCTTCAGTTTCATTCAAAGTGCCTCAGCCTGTTCTAGCAGTGAACAAAGTTGCTTTTTTTGGCAACTTGTCTTTTTCTTTTGGATGAGGAGTGTGTTACGGTCCTCAGTGCTTTCAGACTAGATTAAAGTACTGCTTTTTTATATGCTAAAGGGCCATTTTGAAAAATTGGACAGGACAGGACACAGCCAGGGGGTTTTCCTCAGGATCTTTCCGCCAGGGCTTCACTGAGCTAAATGGAGGATGGCAGGATATGCTAAGCAGCAGTGTCACTCACTTGCCATGAGCCTCAAAACCTGTGCCACACAGGGCCATACAAATGGGATGGCTCCACCCCCTATTTACCACAAAAACAAGACTGGGTGATTAGATCTTTTTAACACTTGTTACTAATCTTACCATTTCTTCCTTTATAATGACTGTTAAAATGAGACTTCTGCATGTGTCCTGGAAACTAAAATTCTTTTTCTTGTCTTTAAATATCTGTTATTGTTATTGCAGGCTCTTTCTGATATCTACTATATTTCCCCCCACCCCATGTTTGTTGATTTAACCAGTCGCTGATCCCTTCTTGCAGTCCCTGCACTGGTGCCTCCCTACGTTGTGAATCTCTTGCCATCTTCTCTTTGCTTTAGAGGTCCTCCAAAGCTCCAGCCTTCCTTTTTAACTTTCAATACCCCTTAAGGTACCTTCCATGCACCATGTTACTATAAAAATGAAATCCTTTTACAGACATTTTTTTAAATTCTATTCTAAACCATTCTTACTTTCTTAATTATAAGTTTATATATATATAATGCATGAAAAAGTAATTAAACAATAGCAAGTTTGCAAAATCAAATACTAAGACTAAGAAATGCAACATTCCCTACTTGCTCTTACAACTTAAGTTCAGTCTGTTTCTGTAACACCAGCTATTAAAATCACAGCTAATTCCTGAAAGGACTTTTGAGAACCACCTCCCATGTTCTGTGCTCCTTGGAGCTGCTCTCTCCTATGCAGGAGTCACATTACCCATGTTCAGCTCAGCACGCCCAGCTTCTCTTCCTATTTAGTCAGCTCATCCTGAGTTGGACTTGGAAGTCCCCAATCTCTGCTCCCACCTAAAGGCCTACTAGACCTGCTCCTTTGCCTTCCCCACCTCAAACTTGTTATCAGTTGGCACTGCACTTTTGAATATAGATACTATGTCCTGTATCTTAATTGCACCAATTCTCCTTTCCATATGGCCTTTGTCTCATTCAGCATTTGAGCTGGATGATGCTCATGAATGCCCTTCCACATAGCCCTTTTGTTTTATTCTCATATTAGGGCATATGGTTCATGCTTTATTTAAGAAACACTGTTCCATGCTTTAAATAATTTACGTGCAACACTTACCACTGGCAGAGTAGAGCTTCACAAACTTTAATCCATTTTAGACAAAAGGAAAACATATATTAATATATTAGTTTTAAAAATGATTGCTAATACTGTGTGCCTAGCTTGGATGTCTACTTTAGCCAAGAATATAGTATTTTTTATTATAGTATATTACATATCATTTGTAATCACATAATCATATTTTTCCTCGAATTTGCTTGTGAGTGAGATGTCTCAGAGTGTGGTTAGGCATCCAGGAAGTCATGAGTGCCCAAATCTTGTCACCCATCCCAAAACGTGAATTAAAAGAGTTGCAGCACCCAGACAGTTTTCAGTGAAAAAAAAAAAAAAAAAGGCATGGTTAGAATCTGATTCTTCTTCAGGAGACATTCTACAGCCCAAAACACATGAGACACATGACCCATTTTTCCTTCTTGCCTCAGTCTGTCACTGTCCAGCTTTTGCACTAAACCAGGGATGGGTTGGACAAGATATGGGCTGCTTCATGACTTCCTACTCTGGACGCTGCATGTCCTGGGTAAAAATAGTATGTGATCTCGTAAATAAAAGACTGTATCATAGCACACATGCTTGAGGGGTTTTTTATTTAATTTTCAGAAGCTGCCTGAGTTAGTATTCCACTTTTTTTGAGGAGGTGGTCCTATTTTTGCAATCTTAACACTATCCAAATTACTCTTATGACACAAGTTCTGGAAGAGAAACCATCAGTAATTCCATCTTGTAGACACAAACTGACATCTCAGCAGCACTTCCGAGAAGTTCAAAACTCAGGAGTTTGCTTATGTGACCTAGCAAGAACAGAAAGTAGTAGAAAACTATCATCTCTGAACTCTATGCAACATAGCAACTGCGGGAGATAAACTAATATTTCCTGTTGTCTATGTGCTAGCAGAAGAGCTAACTCAGATTCTGGGGCCTAGTTTGCATTCAGAAGAATTATTTTCTTCTGTGTAATGGCCCTGCCTGCCCTGTAGCTGGTATCTCACCGAGAGTCTTCCTTTTGCTCACCTATGCTCTAACTTCCAGTCCTAGGACATGTGTCCTGGTATATCTGAAGCTTCTATCCTAGGCCCTTATCTCTCTGAGTCCTTCTTCCAGCTCTTGTCCTTTCCATGTCTCAGTAATCATTTAACCCCCTACGGCACGGCTGCTCACGCTTCCACATTCCAGAACAGCTTCCCTGCTCTCTGGCAGTCCAGAACTCTGTCAGCAACAATCACAAAATTTGTGCCTCACACTGGAGTGTTACCAATACACATGGAATTTTCTAAGAAGTAATTCACAGCAATTTATCTTGTGCAAGAACAGAATTTTCACACTTAGAAGAAATGGCAATAGAATATTCTAAGACAAAATAGAAACACTTCTAGAACAGAAGTTGCGGAAATCACATGAAAGGGCCATTTAAGCCAGGGTCCCATCTCTGGCAGTGGCTATGGTGGATGTCCAGAGAACAGATGACAGCTGGAGAGCAAAACTTCTCCTGAAAGCCTCTCAGCCTCCAGCCTAGAACTTTTGCTAGGCTAATGGATAGGCGTCAAGAAAGAGAGATCGGAAACAACAGGTTACAAAAACTGCCATGGCTCATAGCTGTTAAATCTGTAGGTTTCAAGGTTCTTTGGAGCAAACTAGAGATACTAATGGACTCCTATGGGCCCTTCTAAGCTTTTGGATAATTCCTCTTTTTTTTTGGATAGTTCCTCATGTTTCATGCTTTAAATATTCAGGATTTTAAGATGCCTAACATTGATCATATCAGCAAAAAAAAAAATTGTCAAAAGTCATTGTCTGTTGTCAAAAAATCATTGTCTATTGTCAAAGAATAAATGACCTGAAAAAGTATGGGATTTGTTTCTCCATTCATAGAGAAGTGAGAGGCCAGTTACTTTCTAGAGAGGAAAGATCCCAAATTTTGATGAAACTCATTTGAGAGAGGAAGCTCATGACCAGACAAGCTGCAGGAGAAAGCTTGAAGTGAACTTATAACATACTTCATTATAAATTCCCTTACAATAGAGCCAAATGCTATAAATTTAAACTCTGCAATTTATAGACCTTTAATTGAATGGGAAAGTGTCAACAGATACATTTTACAAATTGAATACTGAAATGTTTGATTCCATCTTTACTTATTTTGTTAAAAAAAAAAGTAAAACTTTAAAATCAGGAAGACTATGTAGATGTCTGTGAAGAAAGGTGCTGGGCTAGAAACTTTGCTCTACAAAGTCACTTTTCAGCACATAAAACTTAAAATGGCTAGAAAAGTGGAGTTAATTAGTGGAAAATTCCTGTTGTGAAAACCTCTCCATCAGCAGACAGCGAGGGCAGCAAAAGGAGGGAAGTCACATATGGAAAAAACTGGGAATGGGAATGGAGTATCACAGAGCTTTCTTACACTACCTGATGAGACAGTGGTAATAGCAGCAGCTGCAAAGCTGATGGCATAATTTAGAGAAACTCCTGCCTTAATTTCTACAGGGACCCAAAAGTTAAAAGCAAGGAATTGCTTTTCACTGTTCTGAGACAACGCATACACAGTGTGATGTAGCAATGCTTATGTAAGTGGGGTCTTTGTCTTCTGACTATAAACCACCTAATTGATACAACTAATCAGGAACTTGATCATTCGGTAGGTGGGTGCCAGGAGGAAATGCGCATTTTAATATTCCTACAGACTTGTCCGTCTGGGGGAACTTCGACAATCCCTAAGAGGCTGCGTGGCTCCATCTGGAGCAGTGATAACTGCGTCATAGTGATGTGTGACCCCTCCGCACAGTTTTGGAGATAAGAGGACTAATGTAATCCTTGAGTATGTAAGCAAAAAATATATTAAATGTTTGTAGGGAAGTACAACTCTACTGGGCAGAGTTATGGACCAATACTGGAGTACTGGACTGAAACATGCTCAAAAACTAGAGAATGCTATTGAGAATATTAGGAAGAATAACTACAGAACTGGAAAAATGGACTTAGGATGTGGTTTTCACCTCACTCAGCTAGACACCCCCTCCCCACTCCCCAGCATTTCTTTTTTTCCTTTCCTTTGAGTGTTGGGAGTCATCCTGATGCTTGCTTTTGAACAAGCCAAGCTTTTGAATGTCTACATAGAGACAAGCCAGTCTGGAGTGAAAGACACAACTGTACTAAGAAGCTCAGCTGGCTTTAGTTTAATACAAATCCTAACTTTTAATGTTTTCTCAGAAGGGAAACTTTGATAGTACCTCAGCTCTTTCTTTATCGACTAGAAACTGAAGTTTTTCTTCTAAAAGTTATTACTGAAATGGATACAAATTTTAAGAAAGTATTTTGACCTATGCTGATTAGATAGCCAAGTGTCTCAGCTGGAATCAAACAGGATAGATGACGCAGCTCCTGGCTTTGTAATCAATAAACCCATCATGAATTATCCATTTGTGAGGAATTACAAAGAAAAATGAAAAAGTATCATGTGACATGTGAGCCACACACGTTCTAATCAGTTTGTCAAAAGAAGACTGATAAGTTTCACATTCTTATTCATTTAGATGTTATGTTATATAAATGGATGTAACATCAAAGAACTGAAGAGAAAAGAACTTAAAACTTGTTGCAGAGGAATTACCGTTACTTCCTTATTGCTGCACTGTAAAAGAAAGGTAAAATTATGTATACTTCAGAATACACTCTTTATTTCTTTGGAAATAAGTAGGATTGCATCAAATAAATAATTGACTATTATTTTTTTTTCTTGCAGAGGGAACATATCAAGACTCAAACTTGGGATAGTCGTTGAAACTAAGCAGAGGTATGATTCTGTTTTCTACTCAATTCCTTTCTGTGGACCAAGCTGTACAAATTATTCACTTTGGTGAGAGATCTCATTTCAAGGGTGATTAAATTCTCAGAAGATAAGCACAGTAGGAGAAACTTGTGTTTTATTTATGAAGAAGAGTTAATAATAAGTGAATGGTTATTTTTCCCGAATTGGGTTTCATTCTTTCATTCTTTACTCCAACAATTAAAAGCAAAAGGCTTACATATATGCCAACTTGGATAGATACTGAAAGTTCATAGATACATTGTCATCACCATATATTTGTTAGTGCTTTGCTGCAGAGAGTAATCTGATTCAGACACGTGGGGTGGGTAAAAGGAAGAATTCAGCATTTACTGCAGTTTGGTATCATGTTGGTTACTGCTGGAAAGATCATCATCACCATACATATAAATCCAATATGAATGTTTTCAGGATTAAAATGAAACTATTTTATTAAAAGAAGTAAGTTAACCAGGAATTTGACCTCTACAAATTATGTATTGTAAAATGTGTATTTCTGGTGCAAGCATTTCTTAGTATACAGAGTAAAAGTCTAAAATATTTTAATCTTTTTTTCTTTTACTGAGTGAGTGGGGGGTTTAAAAGCTTCATAGAATTCCTACCTCTCCCAGTTCTCTCTCCTATAGAAACTCTAGAGCAGATGTTTCTTGGGAATTGGTCACTTTTAAATTTCTAAATACAATTAAAATAGAAACCATGTGCAAATAAAAAAAATGTAGAGAAGCCACGGCATTCTTATGTTTTAGTACTCTCATTATCCAGTTGTCACTTGCAAGCTGATGTACTGAATATTCACAGGCACCTACCGGCTGAGGTAGCGGTTGTTTTGTACATTTGGCATTGGCCCAGGGAACAGTGATTACACTTTTGTGCCATGAAATGAAGAGTTCTTATACTATTTGACAGGAAATGGCTGAAGAATATTTAGCTATGGTCATTATTAGAAAACAAACAAACAAAAATAGCCAAACAGAAAAACCTCCAAAGCAAAACAGAATTAGCTCTCCTTTTAGACAAGGTAACTACGATTTTTTTCAACATAGCACAGGACCTTCAAACACAGAAAGGAAAAACATACGCTAGAAAATAGAGCAAAGTTCATTCAGTATCTTTTGCAATATAGAAAAGTTTTATATAAACCTTAAGTGCTTACAAAGCACTTTTAAATTTATGCCCAAGAGTTAACTAGTACTGTCTTCAGCTCAATACTCTGCCTGAAATTTTGCATATACCTGACCTATGAACTGTTGATAAGTATTATTCCATGATCAGTCCAGCCCAAGCCACTAGATACTGAAAACAGTTAGATGTAACATCTTGGAAATAATACACTTGAAGCCATGTTCATAAATAACTAGGTAATATTTACACTTATTATTTCTTAAGCAATAGAGCATGCAAAGTAGACCACAGCTAAACCCACAGGGTTTCATCATCAATGAGGAAACTGATGCTGAACTCAGGAAACCAGACTTGTCAGAGGATATGCCAAATTAAGCAGCAAGTCAAGAGTGTAGCAAGTGATGAGACCAAAGGAAAACCAAAAGAAAGTGGTAGTGTATGTGGAGGCCTTGGGTGGTCTGGTTAAAAGCCAATGCCAGTACTGTAGCGAGAGGAGGAAGAATACAAGACCAGAAAGCAGAAGATCTAAATTAGTAAGAACTCAGGAGCAAAAGCCTGGAGTACAGTTATAGTTGAAATATATGTGGAACAGCGAAGATCAACTGGCAGAATTCCAGCACACATGGAATGTTTGGGGCAAATCTTTGCATACAGGGGGCAGAGCTCCTGTGTCAACTTTGTCAGCTATTTCGGGCCCTTTGTTGCAGGAAAGATTGGCTGCAATCAGCTGCAGGGCTATTAGCCCAGAGCATGGCTCCCAGAGCAGGGGGCTGCAGGATGCGGCAGGATCCTCAGTCTTAAAGCACTGGTACTGCCTCAGAGGCATAAGTGAGAAAAAGAACCTCAAATCCAAAATACACTTTGCAGCTCTCTGAACATGGCCTTAGAGCAAACAGGACAGAGTTTCAAACAAAAGAAAATAAAACAGAAGTTCCATTGGGCACTGTGGCCATACCACTGATAAAGATGAATTCTATAAATGACAGGATGTCTTTAATAATTTCGACCATATAACTTGAAATATTTAGGTTGGTTTCTGGGAATTTTAGTCCTTGCAGCTGCTCATTTAGACCTGACACTGGGACAAAGCAGCTAAATCCAAATGAAACATTACACAGTAGAGAAAAATAGAGTTGGTCTCACAGATCAAACAAGATTTTCAATTATCATTAAGTTTTATGTAATCTGAAACACTTCTTTGATATCACAGCACATATTTGCATATAGCTTGTCATCCACCTCTGGATAGAAGATGAGCAGGAATTCCAAGTATCTTGAAAAAATGGTTCTAAAAACCTTTGAGGGTGTATTGCTAAACCTCTTACTTCTGTAGAACATTATCATGTCTGCACTGAAAGAGAAGTTCTGAGAAACTTCAAAGTATCACCAGTATCTATATGGAAACCAGCTTAGTTTAGCTACAGGTGACACCTGTAAGCTTCAGATTTGGAGGCTGGGGACAATTCTTGTGTCTAATAGAAGCCGTATCCGTTTGTTGTTGTTGTTGTTCCTATCATATGACAATGAGTCCGTCTCAGCAGGGTGTCAAAATGAGGGGCTATGAAATGAGGGAAGCTACAAGGGCAGTGACTTGGACTTTCTACACTGCTTCATAATTTTAAAAGGAGTTGTTTGGGATGGCACCTGTACAATTAGAGAATATTAATATCCAGGTGATGGTCCTGGATGTTTATTGATAAAGATAGCGATCAAACAGCAACCAGCAGAGTAGTGTTGACTTCTCACATGTGCCATTAGTGATGACATAGAATATCAAGATGAAACTAGAAGAAGCTCATCTGCTTTGTATGGCACAAATGGAACCCTGGAGAAATCTTAAGATGCAACATGGAAACCAAAGGTGCGCTTAGTATTAGCCAATATGCATGATAATAATAATAAGCAAATAGAGTCATGTAAATGAACACTGATTCCATCTTTATTTGCTTACAATGAACAACTTAGAGTATATCAAATGAATTGTATGAAGCACCAGAAGAGTTATTCTTGGGAAACTTATTTTATTCATCATGAAATCCATTTGGGAATGGTAAAAAGTGAGGATCATTGTCACAAACATTCTGTGATATGTTCCACAGATAAAGAGAATTAATGAAACACAATAAAATAGAACAACACATGCAAAAGAAGCTGTATTGTGCCTTTGGAAATAGTTAATTACTCTAAGGAAGTCCGTGCACACACAATGATCCAAATGGGTCAGCCTGAGACTATGCCAGCTCTTTTTAGAATATCTGTCTATCCATCCATCCATCCATCCTGGCATATTTCTGATATTGTTGTACTAAGTTGGAGGACAAGAATCTCTGAACAGCTCTTAAGTGACAGTGGTCCAATTCACATATGAAAAGTTCCAGCTGTTTTCAAGAAAATGTTATCAAAGTGAAACATCAGCCTCTTACCCTCCTACCATGAATGGATTAGTGAAATGATTCATTCAGCCATCTGTGCTCCATTCCTCTGTGGTATTCAGCTAGTTAGCTCAAGCTAGTTAACAACATGATAATCTTCCGTCTACTTTAGTGCTGGTGCTTATAGGACTTAACTTAAGGCCTCACCAGGTTGTTCTAATACTTGATGTACAGAAGAATACTGAAAATGGTTATTGTGATTAAATTAAATAATCACAGCTCAAGACATCTGAGCAAGATATTTTCCTCTAAAATAAAAAGAGCCTTCTGAAACAACTTAGAAAACTGGATTAATTAGAGCAAAGATTGGTCCTCCGCTTCATTAGGCTGACATCTCATAGTTATATTTAGGTTGTGCAGAAGATGTGGAATTGTAGGACACTAAGACTGGGGATCTCAGGGTCATGTAGTCTATCACTTTACCTGGAGGGAAAATTAAGGATACTTTTATGATTTCTGCCCTGCTCTTTAAAATGTTATCCAGCTTGTTTTTGAAGATTTCCAATGACAGAGACTACAACCTCCTCATGAACTCTAATACTTCATCTCCTTCATTATTCAGAGTTTTCCCCTAATACCGAATTTGAATTATTCTTTTGCTGAAGATTAAGACCATTTATTTCTCACCTTGTAAAAAATGGAAAAAAAGAACAGATCCTTCCTCCAAATATTACCCGATAATCTATTTAAAATCTTACAACAGCCTTCAAATCTCTTTTGCAGAACAAACATAACCAGATTGTATTCCAAATGACCTCCAGTCACTGTTTTGTTTTCCTCTGGAGTCTTGCTAATTAATGCATGATCTTCTAGAATAGCCCAATATTGGACACATCTTCCAGCTGAAGAGTCTCCAGGACCAAATAAATTTCCTGTGTTCTGTAGTCTATACTTTCTCTGTCTTGTAAGCTCTTTTCTTTTCTTTTCTTTTCTTTTCTTTTCTTTTCTTTTCTTTTCTTTTCTTTTCTTTTCTTTTCTTTTCTTTTCTTTTCTTTTCTTTTCTTTTCTTTTCTTTTTCGTAACACCATTGTATGTTGGCTTGGTAATCTACAAGAACATCACTTCCTTCTTTGGAGAACAGACTTCTGAGCACTTTGTTGTTCTTCATGCCACCTTTGATTATTTCTGCCCAAAGAAATAATCTTGCACTTGTCCTTATTGATTTATGTATTTTGTTTCCTTTTCCATGTTATTTCTCTGATTTACGGTAGCATTTTGAATCCTGACTGAACATAGATACAATCTCTACTATTTTCATGTTGTCTGTAAAGTTGTATTTTCTATTTAACTATTCAGCTTGTCTTTTGAAATAGTGAACAATACTGGACCTGGTCCCTGCAGGACTCTTAGTCAGTACTTTCTCCCACTTGGACAGAGAACAGTCAATAACAACTCTATTAGTATAGTTTTGTGTTACAGTAGTTTCATGTAGGTCATGTTTCTCTAGGCTATTAGGATTTCACCTATAAGAATATCAAGACATTATTAAAGTCAGTGTAGAAAACATCAAATGCTCCTCTGCCTACAAAATCCGTTAACCTGACATAGAAGGCAATTAAATTAGCTTGGTATGATTGGCTTTATGCTTGTTGCTACTTATATTCCTTGTAGTTCTTACAATTATTTTTTCCCAAAACTTCTACAGGAAAAGAAGTAAGGCTGATTATTTTAGAATTTCCTGATTTTTCTTTTTTTCCTGTTTTAAAGCTCTATGTTTGCCCTATTCTAATCTCTCATAACCATTGACAAATTGTCAAAGATCACCATTAACTACTTCATCCAGCTCCTTAAGTACCCTAGATGGACATTCATCAGGCTCAGACAATTTGATAATACAGAGTTTAAAGTATTTTCTAATCTGAGTTTTCTAATTCCAGGCTAAGTAGTTACTCCCTTAGCTTTGGTATTGTGCTACCATCTAACCTCAGTTGAACTTACTCGTGAAAGCTAATGCAGAAAACGGAATTAAACTGATAGATCTATAGATAACTTCTGTATTGATTAATATAGGTCACTGCTTTTCTTGATGTTCATCTTATTAGTAAGGTAGATAAAACATATATGTACTTTTCCTTGATATTCTTAGTTCACTGTCCCCTTTTATTTTTTGTGATTTGGATTTTCTGATTTTGTCCCTATGCGCTTATGATACCTTCTTTTATTTCATCCTTGGTAATCTGACCATTTTTGCGCTTTCTCTGTGCTTTCTTCTTGTTTGACAAGAATGAAGAAATCTTGACTGAGTCAAACCGGTCCTGTTCTACATTTCCTATCTTTCATACATTATGAAATATTGTGCATTTGTGTATTTAAATTATTTATTTCAGGAACTGGCAGCTTCTCTCTCATTTTTGTTTATGCTTCCTTAACATGTTGAATTTCTACTTTCTAGTCTCTAGTTATCAAGTGTTCTCCTAACTATACATTTCCAACAAGTTTCTCACTATTGACTAAAAATGTATCTTTTAGAACTCTCCTTTGAGGTGCTTTCCTCTTCTATATCAAGACGTTGCCATCGAAACATTCTAGGACCTTACTGCTGCCAATTAAAATATCTTCATTACTTTCAAAGAGTTGCTCTGGATCACTTGACTACTTATCTGCACATATTTGCCCACAAATGATCTCTAACAGAGTCCCACAGTGGTAACAGCCATATATATTTCCTCTGTTCCTTGTTCAAAGATCTTCAGGAGAAAATGTTCCTCTACCATTTGCAACTCATAGCAAAGATACATATCCTTGACAGGCCAAGGAACAATTATTTGCATATTTGCTTATCAGTTCCTTTTTACCCCATTTTTTACCCCATTGCTACTCTAGTTCACTGAAAAATAATACAAGCTGTCATACCAATTTGATGATAACTTTGGTTATGTATTAAGTCCTGAAAGTCTTAATATGCATATGTATGTATTTAAGGTGTTGGCAGACTGACCCTCTATCTTCTTTAATGCTAAAACCCTGTGATATTAAGTAATAAGCACTGTAATTTAAAACTTGCTTGTATTTAAGTGGAGGGTTGGAGGAAGGGCTTGCTCCTCTTGGAAGCATCATATGAAGAGTGAAGGTTCATGACTACTCATACTAGTCCTGTACTTACAGATGCATCTGTGTTTCTAATTATTTTAAGTTATCATCATCACATTATAAGGACCTATATTGCAAAGAACCAGAAGCTTCTACAGAAGCCCCTACACCTTCTTATTCTACACTGTAGGTTAAAATTTACAGCTCAGAAGACCCGTCTGACAAACCTGAGTTGGTGCATCCATACGCTGTTGGTCATCATCTCCTACCCGAAGGGAGCCTGGGGACTCATGTATACCATGACATGCGTTTCCCGTTATTTTTGCTGTGGCTGTTCTTGACTGGAGAAGTTGGAGAAGAATTCCTTCCCCACCAGCACTGCAAGAACAGTCTCACTGCTGGGCTCACCTCTCAGGCACAGCCAAGCGACTCCTGGAGACCCTGTTTTCTCTCCAGAAAAGCTGCAGCAGCAGAAGGGCACATGCATATACAGTTCTCTGCAGCCAAGCTATGCATGCTTCTATGTTTGGAAGAAACCATCTATGATTTCTCTAATCTATTCACAGAGATCTTTCTCTAAGTGGTGGTTGCGGTTCGCACTTTTCATTTACACTACGAGAGGAGGCACCCCTGAGTTGGTCATAACTAGATTATGATTTCAGTGTTTCCTTCAGAATCACAGGCCTGAAAATTTGATTCTTAATTCTTGAATACAAACCTGAGATTTTTATAAAAATGCATAGTTCCAGGATATGGGCCCCAGGAACCTGCATGTAGTAACTATGCTTGAATCCCAGGCTAGAAAAGGTAAGTTCTCAATGTCCAAGAAGAACTTAAGAAAACATTACTTAGATTGGGTAGATTTTCTAACGTGTTACTTAATAGGCTGAAAACAAGACATTATGATGGGCACTGGTACTTACTGGTAGTTGTTCCTTAATTTTTCCCAAATTTTGTATTTAGACACTGAAATAAGGAAATAATATTCCAATCTTAGATCTCCATTATAAACTTGTCTATCCTAAGATTATCCTCTTCTACTTGATAGGAACAGAGTACAAGACCCCAGTTGCACATGACAATCAATCTCTTTCTAGCAGATCTACTAGCACTGGATCAGAAACATTGCAGCAAATGATGCAAAGTTCTGAGCTTGTACATACTTTTCAATGTAAAAAAAAAAAAAAAAAAAAAGTGAAGGTTAGCTTTGTCCTCGAAGATTTGATTATATGACCAAGCTGCTTTTACTTTATGCTGAATCAGGTATCTCTTGTGCTTTTACAGACAGTAGAAAAGACAATAGTCACTATGAAAGCTATCAGCTGCTCTGGTGGTGTGACAGAAATGCCATGCTGCATTCATGTCTGATCTGGTTTAAACATGTAAGGTGATCCACTATACAAACTTGGAGCCACATGTCCAAAGGTTTCTTCTGATATTTCTTCTTCTGATGTTCCAGTAAAGACCAGGATGCCGATTGCCCTTACAATACACTCATCATAACAGCTAGTAGATTTACTTAATTACAACACTATTCATGTAAAACATCCCATTTGTCATTTTTTTCCCAGAAGTTTTAAAAGTTGAAGACAAGATAAGATAGAAATAGATGCTTTTGAAGCAAGATCCCTAAGATCCAGATCCTACAAGGTATTTGTTTATCAAACTCCCATTCTAAATAACTTGAATATTTTGGGTTGAAGCAAATCAATGCTGTGAAACAAAAGAGTATTTTTTTCTGACTCATCTGGAAATCAGAACTATGGGCATCTAATTCACTCAATAAAACTATTAAAGTCTAAAGATAGTCTTTAAATAAAGATACAATTTTACAACTGTAGTGGCAGAGTTTCTACAGATAAGATTAAACTGAGTTGCACATTTATCTATAGTATGAACCAACGTATTTTAGTAAACTAATCAAGAACCTGGGATATTCATCACAGTTTCAAATGAGTAAATGGTGAGATTTAATGTTCTGTCTCAAAAATCAGTTGGGCAATCAGTTTTTCACACTTATTCCCAGAAAGACTCTGACAACTTTTTCTGGGAGGTGGGTAGAAATGGATTTGTAGTTGTATCTAAATACAAAATTTGAGACCCTGCATTGCCTGGGACACCCTTTGCTTGGAACAGTAGGTAGCTTCACCAGGCTGTCTTTGTAGCGTGGATAGTTTGGCAACCAGTTCCTACGCAGATCCACACAGATCTTTAAACCTGCCGGATGTAGACAAATGCAAGGTAGAACAGATATGCCTTTTTACAATCCAAAACTCACAGCGGCAGCCTCCAAGAATATCAGGTAAGTGGACTGATGGATACTTTTCCTTCTCTGTTGTTTTACAGCTGGCACGGTGTGATGACATCTGAACCATTTGTTTTTCTATAATTTTAGTTTAATTTTATAAATTGACACTGTAATTCCTGTCATTTTACCTAAAGTAATTTTGCCTACCAAGAAGACTTGTGCCATCTGTGAAAGTATTTCTTCATGGAGACTATTCAATTTTGGTCCCTCCTTGCTCTTTGATATCTCACTGCCTTTAATGCGAAAACAGTTACCGATTTATGCAAACTATCTGGAAAGCAAGTTTTACGGTTCTGTCTCTTTTACACAAGTTTAGAAAAAGAATCTTAGTTGGCTTTGATGGTCTTGCTGCATTCCTCTGAATGATGGGTACCTTTTCCATGTTTTTACAATGTCCTCATTTTTTGTCAATTCCTTTTTGTTCTGTTTGCCCCTCTGATGCTGGAACATTTCTATTGGGAGAAGTAGAAGATTTGTATCAGAATATGGAATATATTTTTATTTCTTCATGAGCTAAAACTTTTATCATATTGTCAAAATTATTTGCATCTAAGGATGCTAAAATAGGCTTCCCTCAAGTGGTTCTGAAACGCATAAAGAATGTTTTAGAACAGCGAATACAGTGCTTCTCACAGGCAGCTCTTGTCTAGGTTAAACACCGTCTGGATGGACTGTAGTCAGTGTTCGCAGTGTTCACAGATTTATGCTTATTTTTCAAATAAAGTACCACCCATTTTGCACAGTATGGCCTTCTCAAAGTTTGCTTGGCAAAAGACAGTTCTTGCTAAGTGTAAAGTGTGAAATCTGGCAATAAAATTTTAAATTAAACCCAGCATTTTTCATCCTACATCCTGGCAACTGCTGTATAACTAAAAAGTAGCAATGTGTAACAAGCACTATGTGCAGAGGTGTGTGCGGAAAATTTCGCTGTCAAGAACTGAATGTCCAAAAGAAGACAAAGGAGTCCTAAAACTTTATTCGAATAAAGGGAGAGTCCACCGGGCATATCCTGGTGGGGTCTCTCCAATTGCTGGAGGACGCAGTCCCCCTTTTATCCTAATTTCCCGGCCGAGGGACGCCCTCTCCTTTTCCGCATTGGCCAAGGTACTCAGAAGTTACAGCCTTCCCAGCCTGCCTACACCGAACTCCTGCCTCCCGCCATCTGCTCTCACCTGAGCTCACTAATCCCCTTATTGATGAATACATAAACTTGAGCATTCCGCTCAGGTGTAAGAGGGTGTAAAGGAGTGTTTGTCTTGCTGCATTTATTAATATATATTTTAATAACAAGTTTTAAGATCTTATAATGCAATACTCTGTACTTGTATTGGTAACAGAAATCCCAATAATGTAACAATTGGCTTAATATTTTACACTGAGATATCATTAAGAGTATCACATAGCTCCATTGTACTAATGAGTTTATAAACATCTTAATACCTGTTCCAAAGAGTTCACGTCTTAACTATAGTCAGTTTAACTTTATAGAGCTTTAATATACTAATTAATTTAGGGCTTAAAATGATTTCCAAGAAATAATACCTATTGGAAAATATATTGCAATTATAGTTTTAAATGAAATTAAGTGTTAGAAATTGTGTAAAAGAGAGCATGTGTAGTCACATAACAGCTAACTCAGTTGTAGGGTTTAGAAAGACTCAAGTTAGTTAAGATTTCTAAATCTATCCCTAACCTAATGCTTACTTACCTTCCCTAATGCACTCATTGCTTTTCTCCTGTACTCTCAAAATTAGTTTGAGAAAACCTTTAAAAAAAAGATAGCTAATGTTATTAATATTACAATTAATAATATTACTGTTATCTGCTTTACTTCAAAACATAATTCCAATGTAGGTCATTAGCTAAAAATTAACTAAATAATAAGCATATAAAACATTGTAATTTATTTTTTCTGTGAACCTTTAGAAATTCAAATAGCTGGCATCATCTTCTGGTTATAAAACCGTGGCACATTTTATGAAAGTATGCAAACAAGTAAGGTGGGGAATACAGGAGTGAGTAGTCACCCATCTGCCAGGTCAAGGCAGTCAGAGACAACCTCAGATCCATAGCAGGAGACCTGAAGCGCCTTTATTTATTCATCTATTTATTAATATGTGGTGCTGGGCTTAGAAAGGGCCAGGCCTCAATGCAGGCGTCTCTGCAGGTGCCACTTGTTTACCAAAGAAAAGTATCAAGATGTCACTACCTCCTTCTTGAGCACAGAGCAAATTATAAGGCTGTGTAAATCAACTGCTTAGATTAGAAGTTAGAATTGATACAAACTGTAGTTTTTTTATATATATACCGTCTATAAATGTCCTAAATTTTGTCCCAGTGTCTTGAGCGGAATGCTCAAGTTTATGTATTCATCAATAAGGGTATTTCCCCACAGTCTGGCAGAAGAGCAGGACAAAGGGAGGGGAGACTGAGCGGAGCCATGAGCGAGTGGGACAAAAAGAGCCACCTGCAAGGAGATGGGGGCCTTTACAAAGGAGGGAAATAGGGGAATTCCCCCACATTCTTCAGCGAGGGGGACAAAGGAGTCAGGTGACCTTAGGTGAGAACAGATGGCGGGAGGCAGGAGTTTGGTATAGGCGGGCCGGGAAGGCTGCAACTGCTGAGTACCTTGGCCAATGGGGAAAAGGAGAGGGCGTCCCTCGGTCAGGAATTTAGGATAAAAGGGGGACTGCGTCCTCCAGCAATTGGAGAGACCCCACAGGGATAGGCCCGGTGGACTCTCCCTTTATTCGAATAAAGTTTTAGGACTCCTTTGTCTTCTTTTTGGACGTTCAGTTCTTGACAGGGAGATTTTCCGCACAGTCTCAATAAGACAGACATTGCAGACAGACATTGTTTAAAATCACTGGAATCTTAAGTTATTTTAGCTGAAGCTTAAATTTGAAGTCTTTTTTACTTAATGGTCGTTTTCTTCTCTCCCGTAACTCAAAGTTTTGCTCTCCCCACGCATTGGAAATGCTCTTGGACACGCCATCTCGGGCGCCCTCTTTAAAAATGGCAGTCAGGTGTCATTGTTCTCAACAGCGGTGAAGCCGCCTGCGCCCTCGGGCCTCCATTTTGAGAGTGGCGGCGCCAGTGGGCGCGGCGCAGGGCCTCCGGGCTGCGTGGTCGCCTCGGCCAGGCGGCCGCACCGGGTAGGGAGCGGGGGTCTCTGGTTTCCTGTCCTTGAGAGTATTGCAATAGGGAGCCATTATTCATGGGGTGGCTTAAGGCCACTGAGAGCTGACGGATGAACCTTCGAGTTTTCTCCAGTTGAGAGACAAAAAAAAAAAAAAAAAAAAAGTAATAGTAAAAAAATTAGTTAAACCATCGGTGCTGAAGAGGTATTAAAAACAAACAAGCAAATAATGGGTAACACATCTAAAAGAAAGGCAGAGATAAGCATGTGTGTTCCTATGGTAGGCATATGGATGTGGAATAAGGGACAGATTTGCCAAATGCACGTGTGCAAGTGTGTTTTGTAGCATATATTGAGCAGTGGCACAAAAAGAATTCACCTTTAGATACCAAACTGGCTCCCTATTGCACCTGCAGCCAGGCATGCTGCTGTTGGCATAGCCATCACCCTCCTCTAAGCTCTTCTTTCCTGTGCCTCCCCCTCCAGGTTTTGTGCCAACTGCAGCAGATTTCCCCACTGCAGTTTATCCCTATGTCTTTCATGGAAGCACTTGCTGTGTGTTGGGATAGAGTCTTATGTTTTGATATTTTGAGGAGTTACCTCTTCTTCCTCCAAGCAGTCAGTCTTTGGAGGCTCCGGGTAACAGCAGAAACACAAAATAGCGAAGGTGGTCTTTCCACGCTGTCAGATATGCTGTTGTCCTTGCCGTTGACCTGTATCTGTATTTACCTGCATACGGTAAATTAGCTTGTATTTCTGCCCCGAAAGGTTGCCCTGGGCCACTGTTTAAGGTAACAAAGTGATAGCTGGACCCAGATAGTCTTAACCATGTGTGGTCACATTGGGTTCTCCTCTCGCTGATTATAGCAGAAAGTCCTAGCTTTACCTTCTCTCAATTCCAAGAACATACAATTCATATTTCTTTTGCTATTCTCATTCAAAGTGGGCATTGTTCTCCAGTTTCTCAATTAACAGCTTTAGCTAAATTTTAGCCCATCTTCATGGTTTAAAATATGGTTTAAAAATGCTGAGTAGAGCTCCCATTCTCTATTTAGCTTTTGATATCAGCCTTGCAGTTGTCTTTACAACCAGCTTTGCTTGTGTTGACATTCTACTCAGTGCAACAGTGCTTTAATTTTGCTGCAGTATGTGTTGATACCTTTCCTGAACGTGGCCTTTCCAGCCCCAGCCACCAACGAGGTTGAGGTGACCTAGGCCACAGCCAGGTCACATAAAGATTCTCCCTGGTTATTTGAGAAAGCAAAAGTAAAAATAAACACAAATACATGATTATTTCTTAATTTCTTCTGAGCCCTGCCAAATGCTGAGAAATAAAACTTTTTTTTTTTTTTTTTTTTTCCCCACAGAGAGCTCAGGCAAGAGTCAATCAGTTACTGGAAGCCAGACACAGCATCTTCTCTTACCAGTCCATTTTTCCATATTCAGGCTCAGATAGCAGTATTCCTTCACCCCCGGACCCCAGCCAGCCCACTGCTTCCTTCCCAGCCAGCTGAGCTGCCCTGTCCTTTTTTAGTGCTTCATTGAAGTCTGACATCTCTTTGAAGGTGCGTGACATGGCTGAGGAGGCTCCCCTGACTTTTCTGCCACCCATCACAGCCAGCAGAATGGGTCAGGACTGGGGTTGTTTGACAATTATTCTGGTCCTAGTTCTTCCCTAAGTTTCTAAAAATTAATTTAATTTGAAAAAGAAAAGAAAAAAAAAAAAAGGCAAGTCAGTGACTTTTTGTGACCATATATTTCGTGTCTGGTTTGACTCTATGCAAGCATCACAGTGGAGTGTCACTGGGCTCCAAGTGCTTCTGGAGCATCACATCCTTTTCACACTTACTCTACGTGGTTTCACATACACTGAACAAGTGCTGTTTCACATCCCCCCTAAATGAGGTGTTCATCCCTAGCCAGGAGGCACATATCCTGCCGTAGGCCCAGGCCCCTGTGTGTCCCACTGTGTAACTGCCTCGGGTTGTCACACGTGAGCTGCTTTGCACATTGTCCATCACAGTGTACGTTGCATTGAGATATCTCTTTGTTAGGCACCATCACATGAGCTGATCTGCAGGGTTGAAGTAGAGATATCTGGCTCATGTCTTTTTTTTTTTTTCTCTTTCAAATACTGTTCCTGCGTGTGGTACATGCAGTCCTCTGCTTGATAAAAGAAGAAAAAAAAAAAAGTGACCACGCTGTCCCAATTTTTCTCAGAACTGGAGCACTAACTGAACATTATTTGTTTTGAGGATTTGTCCTGCTCACATTTCCGCCATAGGATAACTAGGATTCTCTGTGTGATAATATGCTATTAACCATGGGCATATATACTTAAACTGTTCCTCTCATACGAGGATTCGGGGTGCTTAAAAGTTAATTCATACTACATTGTATTTATTACTCCTGTGAAGTAAGTAAATATTTTCACCAGTGCAGAAACAAATACTGAAATTAAGATTTCGTACACTATCATAGATGCCTATATAAAAATGGTCTTATTTTTGAAGGTACAAAGTACTTACAGTTTCCACTGAGTTTAGCATCTAATTTTAGTCATCTGCTTTTGAAAATATCAACTGAGATGAATTGTGTTGGATCCCAGGGTAACTGTAGGAAGTATCTGCCTCTGCTTGATTGGAAATTCAAAGAGAAACTCAACTTTAGCTTTCTTCACAGTCTATAACCTTCTCACATATCAAGAAAAAACAAAACAAAAAAAACACACACTGAGCTCATATATACAGTCTTTTCAAGAAGCTAGCAGAATATGACGCTGTCTTCATTTTTTTTTTTTTAAAGAGACAGTACAATTCCTAACAGATTTCTTCATTGCTGGGCAACCAAGCAAGCTCACTGTGCTATGGATTTAACTCAGTAACTTGCCATACAACATGGCAGCACTGTATGGACCTGGGGGGGCAGCTTATTCTGCTCTGCAACTCAGTCCAGTGGTGAGGAAGCACTTCAGAATAACAATTCCCTGTAAATAGGCTTAAATGGGATCCCAACAGGAGCAGGAGTTGTGAGTGAAACAGGTTTTCCCTGAGATGAGGCTGTCACTCATCTCAGGCTGCCTGCCCGAAGATATGTAGATAAATTATTATTACTTCTTGCTTGTTCAGTGGACTAATAACCTGCCCTTTCACTTTGTTTATCTAGGGATTAAAGCTCAGATGAGAGAGTTTAACTGAGGAGTTTGTGGCCTTATTTATGCTAGTCTGGAAAGAGAGATCAGTTTAGATAGCTTAAAACTTTGAGGGGGGGGGCGGGAAATGGCCTCAATGTAACCTTTTAACTAGGTTAAAAGTTTCTGACCGATTTGACTATAGCAATTCAATGTGTTAATCTCTCAGCTGTCTGCCTGGTAGCTGAGCTGCCTCCTTGCCAAGGAGCTTTACCTTAACCCCCAGAAGATCTGGCAGCCAGAAGCAGGTGCCATGCCTCATTTGCTGCATTTTAGCCTCCTATGCTAGCTCAAACCCACCTTCCGGAGCAGATTAATGCCAAGCTCTGTCCTTTAGCATGTGGTCCTTGCTGCCCAATGATCAGAAAGCTAGAAAGACTTGGAAATGGGTAAGACAGGCGTGAGAAACGGGTGAGAGAAGTTCTCAACCCCCAGGGCAAGATCTGCTGGTTTTCATCCTCAGGGGGCTTGTTCTAGGGCCAGGCTCTTTGTCATGCTCACACTGATGCATCCAACCGAGCTCCTGATACTGGTATCGCAGGAAACAGCTCTTTAGGGAATGTTTCTTCCCTCCCTTCAGGGAAGATGAAGCCTCCCCACCAAATGCCCTTTGAGACTAGCATGAAATGTGGTACTATATTTACGTGCTAGCAGTACTCGCTTTGGGCTGGATTAATTCCCTGATCCAGTTCACACGTGCCTATGGAAGCAGCTGTTAAAATGAGTTCGTTACAGCAAAACTAATCCTGTATCTACCTCCTAGGCCAGGCAACACTTTGCTCTTAAACATCTGGCAACTAGCTGTCAAAATGATAGCAGGGTAAACTAGGAGAGCTTTGGCTTTTCAGTATTATGGCAGTTTCTAAAATCTTCTGTGCTATACTACAAACCACAATCTATCTTAAAAATAAGTAAGCAAAATAAAATTTAAAATAATTTTTTTTAAAAAAAAGTCAACATAGTGTTTCATTTAATCTGATAATTATTTCAGAGTTTAGGTAAAAATTTGAAGTTTTTGAATCTTTACTCTATTTCAAGATGGTAAAATATTTTGACCTGCTACAAATGCTGAAAGATTATAAATACTGTTTCTTGTCCAGATGTAAAAGTGATCAACAGATATAAGCGAAGTCAAAGACTTTTAGGTAAAAGTACTAGATAAACTGCCAAAAAATGAGTCCACATATTCCTGTTTCAGTTTAAATTTTTTCCTTTGCCAAACACAAATCCAGCAATTCTAGACCTAGAAAGCAAAAACTAAAAACACGGAGAAATGTCATATTTTTCAGGATTATTGTGAGCAGGTTCTTAAAACTGTTCAGATTTACAGAACATTTCCAGCTTCATTGAAGCTGTGGAGCAGCAAGTCAGTTCACAAAGAAATATTTGTATGCCCCGATTTTAAAAGGAACACAACAAACACACAAAAACGAAATAGCCCATGCTATATTGAGGTCTATTTTACCTCAACATCAACTCCCTAATTGCCAGGCATGTCCTGAGCTTACCAAGCTTTGGTGCTTTAGAATCATAGACTCCTTAAGGTTGGAAGGGACCTCTAGAGATCATCTAGTCCAACTCTCCTGCACACGCAGGGTCACCTAGAGCACGTGGCACAGGACTGTGTCCAAGCGGGTTTGAAAGATCTCCAGAGAAGGAGACTCCACAGCCTCTCCGAGCAACCTGTTCCAGTGCTCCATCACCATCACTGTTAAGAAGTTTTTCCTTAAGTTCCTGTGGAACTTTTGGTATTTCAGTTTGTGACCATTAGATGCTATCTGTATCCTGGCATGTTTCACACATTTACGTGATACTCTCAAAATTGTCTTTTGGACCAAAGGCTCTCTGTCACTTCCTCTCTTGGTGCAATGCCACAGCCCTCTCCTACTCCGTGAACCAGTGCTCCAGATGTGGCAGGTCAGCACTTCCCTGCTCCCTGCAGCCAAACGAAGGAAAGCGGATTGTGGAGCAGGGGAGAGGTGTCCACCCTGCAGCAGGATCTGCCCTGCTTAGCAAGGTTCATCCTCAAAGATTGGTGGCATATTCCTGAGCTGCATCCCAGTGCCTTTGCTCTTCCCTTCTCATAAAATCCAGAAACAAATTGTTCGTGAATTTTAAGTGCTGTCACAAGTATGGAAGAAGATACTTATGTATTTTTAAGTACCTAATGTCTTGTCAATGGTATAGCTCAATTTTGAGTGATTCCAGTAGTGACTCCGCTGTTCCCGTGGCCTTGGTGTTAGTCAGTCAGTTGCTGTCCGGTAGAGGCCATAGCCACGGCTGGTGGATTCTCTGTGCAGTGCAAAATATGGGATCGAAAATAGCAGGCAGTTCTCTGTCATTTGGCAGTGCAGTTTTCACCATCTCTTTTGAGGGTTAAAGTGTCAGAAACGGGTTAAAATTTGTCCACGTCACGTGTCCTTCCTTCAGAGGAAGAGATAGGCTTTCTTGCTGGGGTCAGGAAAAGACAAACATGCACTAAGGGAAGTGCAAAGGGGAAGGCCTCAGGCACCTGCAGGCTATTTTAGTTGGGGTGATTTGCAACTGCTTGGGTTTGTGTTAAACGGCTCTGCAGAAAATGGCCTGAGATGGGTGGGATAGTGTTTTCCTTCTTGCTTGGAAGCTCCGGGCTTTAGAGTTATTTTTAGGTCTGTCCTGGTCACTTAAACAAGCTGCTCCTAGGGCCTTTCCCTCAGGAACCTTTTCTGTATCAAATGCTGATAACAAACTGAATGACTGTTCAAAAACAATTTAAGAGCTGAATTATACTTGGGGAATGCTTCCTCCAGGCCTTAACTTTCCTGTTTGGTTAGCAGTTAATTACTGCTCTTTTAGAGACTAGACAAAGAATATAAGCTGAAAAACTTTTGAAATGCATTTTGTTGTATACATTGATTATATTAGTGAGCAAAGTAGATTTGGAAAAGACAGGGAATATTTGCCAAGCCTGTATGACGGTCTGACAATCACACCTTCATCTTTGACTCCAGTGTTATTTTAAAGAATAATGCTGACTTAGATATCTAAGTCAGAAATGGCTTTTCATTCACTTAAAAATTTATTAATATGGCATGTATATAGGTGTTTAGCAACTGTATAAGGTTAGGGTTTATAGATTGTTTTACAAACGTGATTCATGCATATTTTTCTCCACATAAATACAATAAATACACGTTGATGAATTGTGCTAATACTGAGGAGAACAGAGAAAAGAGGTCTGCCCACCTAGATTAAAAATAGAAAATCCAAGTCATCCTATCCATGTGGGACCAGAAGAGAGATAATTGTAGTGTAGTTTTTCCATGTTTCTTTTCACTCAATTTAAGGTTCTAATGATAATTCCAGTACTTGTCACCAGATGGCACTTCAGTGACATTATATTGTAACCACTCTTAATGCCCCAAGCGGTATTACGATGAGGTAGTATGGAAAAGACTTGCATATTTATAGAGCACACATCACTTCAGATGACATGAAGCAATCCTTTTTCCACACACCGCTTGTGTTTATACCAGCAGGTTTGCTGGCACAGCCATGTTAGCTAGTCTTTTTTTATTTTTATTTTTTTAATTCTTAAGTAATTTAACCTTGTAGGCAAAACTCTGAAGTCCTGCACTAAGCTACATTTGTCCAGATATTGCCATGAGTCGTATTTCAGGCAAACGCTGTCTTTGGTGGCTAGAGATGAAGAGCAGCAGCGATGCCCACCTCTGTGTCAGGTCGTGCCCATCTGAAAGCGGAGAGGTGCCTCTGTTCCCTGCACAGCCCCATCCCTTCGGAGGAGCATCCCAACTCCAGGCTGTCACTGTCCTCTTGTAGGCCCCATATTTCATTTTTTTTTGCTCCAATGCAGAACTCCAGCCCCACGCTCTCCCTTGTTTCCTGCTTTCTCCTACCGTCTAAGTCCAAACGGGATCCCCTGTCCATGTCCTAATCTAGCTCATCACAGTTCTGACATTCCCTGGCTTATTCCATCATGATGCCAGAGTTTGAGTTAAAAGTTCCAGTCTTAATCTTGACTCATTACAGACTCTAGGATGCAGAAAAAATAAATTAGGGAGTGGAGAGGTATGTTGGGTGGCTAGTTAACTGCTAATCATCTCAGGCACCGTCCTTGCCATTGTAAAGAAGCTTTTTTTGGTGTTGACACAGCTGCACTGTGGAGTGGAACCGAGAGCTACTATTGCTGCTGTTATCTGAGCAATCATTTCAAGCGTGTTCCAGTGGTAAATACACATAGTTCAGGATCTTTACGCAGGTCAAGGTGTGTGGCATTTACAAGCTTGCAATATAAAGTTACTCTCACAACTTTTTTATTTGTTTTGTCAGACACCCCCCTGATTTTCAGCAGCACCATAATACTTGATGATATTTGGCAGGGGAGTAATCCTGGGATATAGTTAGTCAAAAGCTAGCAGTCATTTTGTTTCTGACTGTTGTGTATGGCACCATGCTGTGTGGTGTGTATTTTGGAAGTTTACCCACGTGCCCTGTTAGTGATAACACACTTTAGCATACACCAAACACAACCTTCCTCTGTAGTAGGCAAAAGGAAAAGTACTGGTACTTTTCATGATTCTGCTCCTGTTTTCTTCCATTAAAATGTCTCTTTCCTTAAGAAAATAGTGATTATACCAAAGACAGTGCATATGCAGAATACGCTACTGATGTTAATAAATACTTCAACATCCATTTAATACTTCAACAAATACTTAAACATCCACTTGCAAATCATAATCCAAGGCCATGCTTGCTTCAGAAAATGAGTCTGGTAGTATGTATATGGTCAGTATATTATGAATACCAAACAAACAGCCGAAAAACTTTTAATGTCTTAAAATTCTATGGCAAAGAAAACTTTGTTAGTACAAAATTAGGGTTGTCTGTTGTGGCCTTTTTACAGGGTGAAAGCAAATTACCATATGATCATAACTATTGCTCCCCATGACTTTCATGCAGTTTAGCTGCTTTCACAGTATTAAACATAACTGCACTAAATGTACAGTAGCTTGAACAGTTTGGTAAAACTCTTCTGTGATATAAGGTGGAATAAGTAAGTCAAAACAATTTAAATTTAAATTAAAGTTTTAAGAAGAAAGAAAACATTGGAACATCATCTTTGTGGGTCCATCTTGCTGCTTTTCAAAACCGTTTTCATTATCTGATGTCGGTGGTAAAGTATAGCGAGGTAGGAAATGAACTGCCCATGATTGTGATGATGAAGGAGCAATAGCCAAGTGTTAGATGATACAGTGTAAATGAAGGTGAGAGAGATTAAATATAGCATAATTCAGGTTCCTTGAGTATGGCCCTGTAAAACGTTTGACAGTAGGACTTCAGCAAAGCTTAAAAACAGAAGGCAGGTACGTGTGTTATACTGTGACTCGACTATGAAGGCAAGTTAAGGATGCATGAGCATCCTGTATGAAATAACTATCTGTTTTTGGATATCTATTTATCATTTCATTGTTCTGAAAGTTGGAATTTTTATTAGTGTGAGATAATTTTTGATCTTTTTTAATTAAGCCTTTTATCAAGCAAATTCTTGGAGTTCGTTTTTATTAAAAAAAAAAAAAAAGAAAAACCAAGAGAAACGTTTCTTCTAGCAGTCGGTAATCATTTGCTATTGAGACGTTGCTGTAGCTACAGAAATGTAAAAATGTTACGGAATTTCTACACACCCCTTTGTCCATTCTGTTCATTTCTTACAATACATAGAAAATTATTGTTTTGTATTTAAGTACTTGCAAATTTTATTGCTAACATGATTTGGAAGACTGTGTCTGAAAATCTTGGCAATTTTTTTAGACAGTAGTGGCAATAATACTATGCATCTCCTTTTTTCTCACTTACTGTAGTGCACTTTCTATAGTGCATAGTCCCATCACTATTTCTAACATTCCCTCAACTCCTCTTACTTTTTTATTGGAACCAACCAATACATTGCAAATTATAGCTTTTTAGACAGTCAAGGTAATAGGAGTTTCATCCTGTTCTTCTGTATCCCTCTTGTATCTCTGCTACAGCCTGACTTCCTGCCTTTACTTGGAGTAACTGTCCTTCCTGTCTAAAGGATTAATATTTTCTGATTTTCAGAGCTTTACATCTTTGTTCATTTCACTACTTTATGCCTAGGAGTCTCTACTTCAGGAACAGGTGGTCTGAGAAAGAGACACTGTTTGGGGAACCCATGGTTTCTCCAGATCCTGATACACGCTTACAGAAATAGAGGAAGGTGATTGATATTCTTTCTTGTACCTCAGGTGGAAAACAGGCAGAAAAAAAATAGAGCATTTCCCAAGAGACGAGGAAGTCCCTAAGCAACAGGTTGATACCTGACTGGTCTGCTAACAGGCGTCATGAGGCCCATTTCCACTCAGATTCATGTCGCACATCTAGCCCGACAGCTCCTTTCGTGCAGCGTCCCCGTATCCCCAGGGAGAAAGACGGGGGCCGGGAAACGCCCGCCCGCCCCAGCCCTCAGCGCC
>NW_010577043.1:0-38972 GCF_000705375.1 Tinamus guttatus | reverse complement strand
CCACATTTTGCTCAGCCTGGAACGTTTGAGTTTGAATATGCTTCACGGTGGAAGGCTCTTGATGAAATGGAAAAACAACAGCGTGAGCAGGTTGACAGGAACATTAGAGAAGCCAAAGAGAAACTAGAGGCAGAAATGGAAGCAGCTAGACATGAACATCAGCTGATGCTGATGAGACAAGGTAAAAATGAGAACCTGTTGTTTGAAGTTTGTTTTGTCATGGATTTTCTTCATATAGCATATTGAACTGTTTGGTAAACTTAGTAGTCTTGCTAGACTACTTTAAATTGAATGCATAGAACAGAGAAGGGAAGTAATATTTCAGCTTAAGCATACTTGATTATTTGCAGAGATGGATTGAGAAACAGATACCTATAAAATAAACTGTAGGAAAATGCGATTCCACAGATTTATTTTCTTCACTTAAAAATCTGTCTAGTTTGAGTGGCATAGATGAAAAAAATGAAAAGTGATTTCACATTCATCAGTACAATTTGTTTTTCAATTTTACTGCTATATTATGGTTCTAGACTGGACTAAGTAGTGTTTGTGGGCCCTGTGTAGGAAACCATGAAAAAATGGCTGGCACTTTTCATTACCGTTTTGTACACCTCTCAAAGATTTCAGAAGCTTATTTTGTAGGATCTTTCTCTTTTGAAATCCAAATGAAAAATCTCATACATGCAGGTAGGTGTAAAAATAGCTCAAGGGCATATTGTCATTAGTTTTGTTCATCCATGAAACTGCAAAACTCTGTATCCATCCATGGGCATGTTTTCTACCTCACTCCTACCCTTCCGAGTTTTGGGGCAAGCAAGCCCACTGGCAAATGCTTTTCAGCCATTGCCTTTGAAAATGGGACTGGGTGAAGTTTTTTTTCTTGGATGGAGATGAAGTAGCAGGGCAAGTAACTAGGAATCTGCTCCTTACCCTCCTCCCCAGAACTCTGTAGACTTGTAATTATTGCTTTTGACACCGTTTTCCACTTGAAAACCTTTGAGTTACTTCTTTGGTTACCCCATAAGACTTCAAGAACTGTAAGACTTTTGATTGGATGAAGGGATGTCAAGGCTTTTCGCACAAATGAAACACTGAAAGATTTTGTAATTTGTTAAAATTTGTTAGATTATAAGACTAAGTGTACTAATTGGTGTGATAGGTTGAATTAAGAATACTTTGTCATTTTGAAAGGAATTTGAAATTCTTGTGATTGTAGGGAATGCATTTCAAGCCTTAAATCCAGATAACTAATATGTAAACTTCATATTACAGTTTTGCTTTACTTAATGGTTAGCTTTTAAGAAAGGATGTGTTGATAGTGCAGCTTTGATCTGTGGCTGATTTGTCTTCTTTTTTTTCCTTTTTTTTTTTAATTATTTTTTCTGATGGCCTGATTTGCATATTGAAAATCTCCATATTGGCTGGATTAGCCTGGAGGCTTCAAAGAACCTAAATGTCTAGGTTACTTTGTTTATTTTTGGTTTTAAATTTTTGGGGTCTTACTCTTTTTTTAACTGAAAAAGTTTATACAACATATTTTAATTTTAATGAAATATGTAAATCCACTGCAGATGCAAGTTGTTATTTAAAAAAATTATTTTCCCTTTTCTAAATGGGGGTGTTTGGTTTTTGTCAGAAACCTTAATGTTTATATAAGATCTTTTGCTGAAATACAAAGCAAATACTAAAAATTAATCAGCTGCTTTAAAATGACTTGATTATGTTCATTGCTGACATAAGTAATTGTTAATATTTGATTGTTCAAATGATTCATACCACAATCAATACGACTAGTTTATTGGAATTTCTTCAGCAGTTGAAGGTAAAAAAAGGGATTATTTTCTCCTAAATCTTTGCGTGTGATACATGTTTTAAACTGAGACGAGAAGACTCTGACCTGCTTTGTTAAGATAGGAAGTCTGAATGGGAAAAGATGGGACAACAGCTATGTCCTGTGGATTTGGGGTTTTCCTTTAGGGACAACAGGGAAAAAAAAATTCCAACTGCAAGAATTCCCTTTTTGAATATCTGCTAATCTTGTTTTGATATGATGGTGTGATAGTGGAAAATTATTTCTAGTGTTAAAGAGCTCTTAGAATATGGATGTTTTTGGTGCTGATATTAAGGGTGAAGAAACATGCTCCTTGCTAATGTGGAAATGATCCATTCCTTCCCCCACACCCTTTTCATTTTTGTTTAGGATATTTCACTTTGGTACTGAATAATTTGAATTTTTGTGCTTAGTTTCAGACATTAGCTTCTTCTAAATCTTTCTTGTTTCAACTGAGTACCTGGACCCAGGTAGTTAAGAACATACAAAGATGATCTATCACTATGAAGTTTTTCAAGAATGCGTCAATGAAACTTTTAAGCATCAGAACCTAGTATGAATATTTCTGTATACATAATGTCTATGTCACAGGTTTCGAAGTGTTTTGAAATAGTTGTCCTCAAATATGAAATGTAAAACTTCAATATTTTAAATGTCAGCAGCTAAAAAGAAGATAGGTGGATTGTAGTTTATATATGTCTGCTGAAGAAGCATAACATAAGCTTTTGTTGAAATTACTTTTTCTGATTTAGAAGGGCTAGGTCATGTTGACTTAAGTACTCGTGCTTTCTTGGCATATTGTTACTGAAGGTAGAGACTTCATTCTTTTGATAGGTGTAATTTTTCACTTCTGACTGTTTTGAAAGAATATGAGTCAGAAGTAATTTATAAAGCAGAATACATATTTCTAGGTATAAATAAATTGACATAATGTTTCTAGTCCACATATTGCTCAAATGCTTCCAAATTTTCTCAATATTTGCTCATACTGGATCGTTAGTTTAACAAAGTAGTAGGAAAGTGGTAGTGACCAAATTTAATCACAAATTTACTCTTTCTGAACCATATAGAAACTTGGCATTTGTTTTCTAGTTCTAGAACCTGAAAAAATCAGTTAATTTAAAAATTGTTTTGAAGTTGGTGATCCTGCTTACGGGATTAATTCCTCAGGTACAAGTGTACTTTCACCTTCTGCACTCTTTGCTCTGCAGAAGATAAGAGTATAATCAATTAAGATTGCTGAGTATATATCAATTGAGATGGCATATATATATATCTTTTTAAATACAAGATGCAAAAGCATCCTGTGCTTGCAATGCTTTCCCTCCCTCCCTCGTTTCCCAGATATCTGCTTTAGTGGTATTCCCTCCTGTTCAAAGTAGCGTGTGTTCAATATGAGTCAGTCCTGAACTATCAGCATTTCAGATCTCTTAATGTGTGTGGCTCTGTCCACAGCCTGAACTTCTGCATCTATATTTTTATTTGGTTAGCAGAGCTTTGTACTAACATTTTGCCGTGGTCAAATGATACTGAGTCATAAATTAATACGTTGAGTTTGAGAGTACTGACAATTCCAGGAAAGGCAAGAATTCTTTTGCCATGAAAATACTGGGAAGGAATTGGAAAAAATAATTGAAGTATACACCTTAGAATAAAGGGGAGGAGAAATGATAAATTCATAGCAATAAATGTAGAGATATAGTAGGAGATGCTGTTTTCATGTATAGCACAAGGAGTGTGCTATATAAAGGAATAAAGGAAATAAAAATTGAAAAGGAGTAAAGGCAGAATTGCAAAGGAAACCGCTTGTCCCAAGTGTTTATGGTGCTGTCCAAGTAAAAGGATAATTGTGGTCAACTGGTAAATGAAGTACTATTGAAAAGAAATAGCCTCAGATTTTGTCATTTGAGTGCATACTCAATATAACCATTATTCTATTAGTTAGTTTTGCAGAGCAGCTGGGAAAAAGAAGCCTGCAACATTTCCTTACAAAAATAAGATAAAAGTCAGTAAGATAAAAATCTGGGAATCTTATTTATTAGAAAATAAAAGCAATGCACAGGATTTTTGTTAGAATGTACTGGTCATTGTAGTTTTTGGATAGTAAAGGACAAGGTCAAATTGTAATGTGTGCTGATGGAGGTTTGAAAATAGTCATGTGCATAGCTGGTAAAGATGCGTTAGAGGAGCTAAGAAATACATAGAGCAGTGGTATGATAGACTGGTGTGGTGGAACTTTCCTCATGGTGTCCAAAAAAACCACCATGTTGCTGAAGTCCTGTGAAGACAGGGAAATAAACTTTCTGGTCCATATCCTGCTTTGGAAGCAGTGTCAGTCCTGTGCCTTTCCATGCATGCCTTCAATCCTAGTGTGTTTTCTCATATGCCTGTCCTCCCAGTTCCTTTCCATGAAGTTAAATAATATCAGTTAAAGGCACTGAGAAATTTCATTAGTTCCGAGATTGAATTTCAGGACTGTAGGCTGATGGTAACAGCAATTTTTGTTGTGTTGCAATATTGACTGGTAACTTTTGTCTTTATTGCCTTTTTAATGCTTTCAGATCTCATGCGTCGCCAAGAAGAGTTGAGGCGTTTGGAAGAACTTCGGAATCAAGAACTTCAAAAACGCAAACAGATACAACTGAGGTACTTTCTCTTGTGCTGTGTAAATTTGTGACAATATTTAAAACACGTAACTAGTGCAGGTTTGCATTCAAATATTCCAGCTCCTAGAGCTAGATACCTTTGATACCACTATAAACATTTCTGTTATTTAACTTTTTTTTTATATACTCTCAGTTTTTCCTTTCAGAACTGGTTTGCAGTTATTTTCAGACATCCGATAAATTTTAAAAAATAGAACACATTGCTCGTTTGTTTATGAAAATACTTTTTGTGGCAAATGCTTTTCAAATTAAATAATAAAAGAAAAGCATATGAGAAGAAAAAGAAGAAAAAAAGAAGATGATAAGGCCAAACACTTTGCAGCATATGAGAAGAAAAAGAAGAAAAAAGATGATAAGGCCAAACACTTTGAAGAATTAACAATGTGGCCTTTGGGAGTATTGAAATATTTTACTCTGTAGTGTCATGTGCCCCCACACCTCCCCCTCTCCAAAGAAACAACAAAATCCTAGTGCTTTAATATTTAACTAGAGATGTCAGGTGCATAATTATTAGTGCTGTGAATAGCTTGCTGTGCACTGTATAGAATTTTAAACAATTAGTATTATTAATATGATTGATGTCATGCTCACCCAATAAAAGCTTGAAGAAGTCAGGAGTCTAAATGACTTTATTTTCTGAAATATCTTGTAGACATGAAGAAGAACATCGGCGTCGAGAAGAGGAGATGCTGCGCCAGAGGGAACAGGAGGAATTAAGACGACAGCAGGAGGGCGGATTTAAGCCGAATTTCATGGACAACGTAAGTAGAGTTCTATCTGATTGAAGTCCAAATTGTAAAAGACTATTTTCCATGGTTATGTTTTTGTGTATATTCTAGGAGAAGTCTATTGAGCTGCCTTCCTCTCTTTTTAAGTGTTTTCCTTCAGGATTTCATCATTTTCTTAGTGGAATAGTATGAAAGTTAGTGGTGTAGCTCTTTTCTTGTATCATGAAATCACTATTTTTTCCCTCTCACACAAGCTGGTGATGCGTGATTTAAGCTAAGTAAAGATCTTCAGAAAATTCTTTGTCTTTTTAATTCAGAAAGTTAAATTGCTGATTTTGTCAAAAAACTTTCTTTGTAGGAGGTCATATAAATATATTATGTCCTGATGATGTAACCTAGTTTGATTGAAGATAGACATTTTAAACCAGTTTAGTTTGGGTTGGTGGTGGAAGCTTGTTGAAAATTACTTTGTTTTAAACTTCAAAAGCAAATTGGGCAGTCAACTGCATATGGAGCTTAATTACTGTCTACCTTAATTCTACTGTAAAATTGATGAGGAAAATCTCTAGGCTGTTACTAAAGAAAAGATAATTTACAAAGAAAAATTTGGCATTTACACTATTCATATCAGTACGTTAGATCTCTTCTACCTCTGAAGACTTATCCTGAAGACTTAGCAGAACCGTGGTATCAGAGGTGTTAACAGATTAACACGACATTAAAAGAGATTTTTGGTGTAAAGTGTTGTTTTGTTCTGCTTTCCTAAAAAACAAAGCAGTTAAATTAGCACAACCTGTATTTGAAATGCTTCAGTAGAAAGGATGCTTTTTACTGTTAAGTCTCTTTTTGGGGTGGAAGGAATGGATAAGCTATACCCACAAGGGTTTTTAATACTGCTAAAATTATAGCTGTTGTAGGGAATTATGCTACAGTTTAGAAGTAAATTTCATGTATGAAAGAATTAAAAATAAACCGTTGGTTTATCAGCTACTTTCTGATTGTTATGCAGAACAAATACTTTATGTTCTGTGCCGTTATATATATGTTCTGTACAATTGCAACCTCCTAAGAGACCTCCAAAGAAAAGCTGGAAAATAGATTTCCTGCCCTCGGAAGGAATTATTTTCTACCATCCCATCTCCCTTAGGGTTTGTAGTAAAGATAGGTAGGAGAAGTCTTCCTCTGATATTGCTACCTGCTGTCGGTTCATTTTGATGATTGTACTTAAGCTTGCAATAGAAAAGTCAATCATTGACTTATGTACGTGCTTACACTATGAAAAAGAAAACTGTTTCGACCTTGAGTTTTCTATGGAGTGATGAAGATCTCAAAATAAAAGCTTATACTACCAGTTAGTACATACCAACATATTAAGCTGTAAGTAATATTTTTTGAAATAACATCTTAATAATTGTCCGGTGTGATTTAGGAATAGCATTTAGCGATTGTGACTTTCCTAATACCAAACTTGAAACTTCATTTTATTTTACTCTTCTAACAGAGAATCTTTGGGATTGGCAAAACTTCCTGACTCTGTGAACTGTGTGTGAAGTTATTATTTGGCTAGGAGCCATGAGAGCCCTGCTACTCACTCGAGAGAGCTGCGGGGAAGGGAATGAGATGGCAGGAGTACTCTCAAATCCACTGATCTGTTACACGATATCAATGGCCTATACCTTTCAGCATGGGTGCTTGCAAAACTAGATCATGTTGGTCATGGCACCTTTTTCTGGTTTACTTCTTGCAGCTATATGGAGTCACCTTACTTAGGTTGCTTGAACTGCTGTTTGGCTGCCCTGCTGCTTATCTACATAATGTAGTTAAATTCTTAGACCTGAGTAGACAGTGTTCATGCCAGTATGTCTGACATTTCAAAAACGTGATGTAAGAAGGAAAGATGAGTGGTTGAAGTGGAAAGCACTTCAGTTACCTGAATAATTCTTGTGATTTCTATATGATGAAATTTTGGGGAGGAGGTGAGAGTGGGAGAATTCAAAATGTTTTGGAAGAATTTAAGTAGTTCTCCTACCAAATTGCCTCATTGGAATTGTATGTTCATCTCCAACAGTACACTGCAAGAATATATAGATACAGCTGCATAGTGACAACCCTGCCAAAAATGGTATAAATTATATGTAGTAATATATAGCATAACTTTTACTGGATTTTTTAATGTCAAGTGTACTTAAAATGGCATTTACAACAATTTAAACTGTTATCTCTCTAGCCTTAAGATTTTTTTTCTGTTCTGGTCATGCGTTGACTTCTGTTTTAATGTCTTCTGCACTTTAAAAGAGGAAGAATTAAAAAGGAATTATTTCCTTTTTTAGCAACAATTTCTTATAAGGTCAGTTGTGAAACTCTTGAAGGTGGCATATTATTTTGTAAGCATTTATTATAACATGCTTAGATAACTATTTAAGTTATAATATGTGATTGGAACTTCCAAAATACCTTTGTTTTGGAGCAGACTAGAAATGTAAAACATTTGTGGATGCATCTATTTTTCAATTTAATAGAACTTTTATTACCCAGTTAAAATTTTTATTCATTATTTCTAATACCTTTTTGCTGCAGGGCTTCCATCTGCCAGTTCTTTCTAGTCTCAGATTGCCATCATACAAATTGTGAAGTTACTCCTCTCTTTTAAAAGTTTAAACCTTGCCTCTCTACAAAACTATTTCATAATATTAATGGATAGTATTTACCATGTCAGGACTTGGTATGCTATTAATTTTGGATAATCCCTGTAATATTTTATAGTTGTCTGCCAACCTCATATATAGAAAGAAAATAATTTTCTAATAATTGTTTTTGTTTCTTAAAAGCTTTGAAAACTGTTTCCTTCACTTTTATCCTATCCTTTTTTTACTGTTCAGGATAAAAGGAGGGCATAACTGGTAAGTGCAGTGGCAGCTGGAATTCGAACCCCAGGCTCCCATGTTTTAAGTTTTTTTCCTTTGTCTTTCTCAATGTGTTAAAACTTTGATGTTTGACTTAGACTTCTTCTGAAAAATGTCTTTCAAATTTAAAAGGAAAAAAAAGTCCTAGTAAGCACATCAGAATCAGTCTTTTTTCTTGGTCTAGTTACAATTGGCTTTTTTTAAATTATTGTTATATGAGGATGTTCTTTTCCTGAAGCTATTTTTGAAGACCTAGTTCATAGTGATGCTGCATTTTTTTAATGATTGAACTCATGCAGATTTAATGGCCTAAGGCATTTATTATGCCAAGTGTATGATCTCTACTAGATAGAGTTTTTTTTCTTGTTGAAACTCTCCATATTGGTTAGGGTTTTCTTTTTTTCTAAAAGTTGGTTAGATGAAATCTGCTGGTGTATAGCTCAATATTTCAATTCCAAATGAGCTTAATAAGTAAATGTTTTTTTTCATGTAATGCTTTGCTAATTGTAATTTTGCATACATACTATTTTTCGCTAAAGTGGAAACTTAGTCATAGATATTGCAAGCAATGTTTTCTGTGTGGCACAAGTATCTTTTTAACCAAAAATGTAGTAGTGTTAAGTGCTAGTAATATTTTAAGCAGCTAAACAGTACAGTGGCTAGCCAATTGTGAATGGCTTACACAGATTAATTTTGTATTCATTTTTTATACCAAATCATTCATTCCCAGTACATGGGAATTATTTTTGTGTCAGTGATCTAGGGAAGTGGAAGGTTAATGATTTGGATTTAGTGGTGTTAAAATCATTTTTCTCTATCTACAAAATAAATCAAAATAGTCAGGAATTTTATTCTTGGAGTTTTATGTTGCACAGGTATTTTTCATTAGTAACATTGTAAGATAGTCAGGTGGTTATTGTAGTAAATTAAAAGAATATCGTAACTGTTGGTTTACGATACTGCCTTTACAGATTTTACTGATGATTTTAAAAGGGAACGAGCCTTTTGGTCTCTCTCTGCCCAAGTCCCCAAAATAATTCTGTCCCTTTTTTCAAATGTAATTTGGACTATGAGAAACTCTTTCTCCAAAGCTCTTGAGTTCATGCTTCCGAATGATTTCTCTTCTCTCAAGTCAGATTGTCTCTTGAGTACATGCATTTCTTTTGTTTCTTATTGGTTTTTAAAAATCAAGTAGATGTTCATTTTACTTTCATCTTTGTTTTTTTAAAGAAAGCTCTACTATTCAGGTGTCTTGGCAAGTATCAGTCAGAAGACCCCCCCAAATTTTGGTCTTCTATGATTTTTTGTTCTTATTTAGAGGAGTTTATAAATGCAACTTCCACTTCCCTTACTACTTTGAGCCTATTGAGGCACATCTTATTTCTTGTACATTTAAGTACAACGGATAAAGCAGATACTTTTTTGAAAAGAGGATCACTTACATTTCCTTAGACTTCTGTAATCCAAATTTGTGCTTCCTGAATCTTGAGCAGAACGGTCTGTTAGACTTTTAAATCTTTTATGCTTCAAAAGCTGCAATTAAAAAAGAATTTTAAATTCTTACTCAATATGCTATTTCTCACCTTGTTCAAAACAGTTAAAGAAACTTCCAGTAATAAATTCATTAACTAAAAATCTGCTAAGATCTTTTAAAATTTGATCTGTTTTCCACTAGTGATAAATTCTGGTCATATCTTTATCTTGGCAGCCTAGTGTACTTAATAAAGCTGACTGCAATGTAATCTGCAAGATAATCCCTAACAGACTGCTGTAAAGTTAAAAAAAAATTACCTAATAAAAGCGCTTTTGAAGCGGTTGGTTGGCAAAGATGATTTTCCTCCTTACTGCAGTCTAGTATACATGTTTGTCAAAAAGAAGCAGCTAATGTTTGACACCTTAAATGACTTCTGAAGATAAAAGCATCTTGGTGAAATGCAATTCATTAAATGTAAGAAAAGGATCATAAAACTGTAGTGTTTACTGCAGTGATCAAGATTTTTCCTACTAGTATAGCAACTTGGATTAGGAGATTTTATTATAGGCAGTCTGTGTTTGTGTGTCTTGGTTTTGGCGATGAGGTTTTTTATTTTTGCACATTGCAGTGATGCATACTGTTAGGCAGATGTTTAAATCTTGATCTTGTATTTCTTTTGTGCCCCAAACAGCATCTGAAACATTATATTTGATGTCTTAAACAAGAATTGTAATGCCTTAACAGGCTTCAAAATATTCCCATTGATGTTTTCAGAAACTAAATAAATTAGTTTTGAGATCTGGCAACAAAATAAAGGCTGGAAATAACTATTCTGTCATATATGCTTATAGTATAAAAAGATGTTGCATGAAAATCGTCTTTAACCATCTTTGTATAGAATACTATGTTTTATGTATATGTTTTTCATACTAAAGTTATTTTTGAAATCAGATAACTTTTGGGAAATAATTAGAATTTTTGTTCTGACCTTAAGTTGGTTCATAACTGAGTTTCCAGATTTCTTTAGTGTGTACAAAGGAGAGTATAAATTTTTCAGTAGAGCAGCAAATAATTGTTACAGTGTTAGCATCATTTCTAATTTTGTATTGCAGTATATGTAAACTGTGACTATTTAAGGTACAGCGATTAATTATTTTAAGTCATAATGTATATATTTGGGAAATACATTTTGACCTTTTAATTCTGTTGCAGTCAAATTTTAATGTCTGCACAAACTCTTCAGAATATACTATGGTTTGTTTATCTTGAAATTGTAAACAGAGTAAGTGACCACTTGTAAATAATTCTGTGTCCGTCAATGTGCTGCAAGATGTGCATAAATCTCCAGTATGAATTCAGGTGGTGCAGTACTGCTAAGCAGCTCCAGGTTTGTTCTGTTCCACAATAATTGATTCTTGCACATGTCATTTTAGATTATCTGGTTTTGTTTAGAAATTAGTTTTCTTTCAGTAAGAATGGTGGTTGAAGAAACTAGAAATATCCCTCTGAAAATGTTTCTATATGGTGGCAAAATTGCCATCAGCCCTTGCCAGCCGCAGTGTATTTCATTAGGCTTCACATGCACGTAATGCCATTTTTGTTGAACTATTTATTGAAAGCCCTCAAGTGCACTTCGTGTGCTTGTTTATAGAATATCCCATTTGTTTGCTTAGTTTCTCATGCTTTACTGATTTTACAGATGCAAATAAAAGTTCTATTCCCCATTAAAGAGCAGTTTTAATTTGAATGCAGTTCCTTTCCATATCTTTAATGTACTTTCTGAATATTGTTACAGCTGGCAAGCTAAAAAATACATAAGTTAAATCAAACTTCTTCAAATATTGAGTTCTTCATTTTTTCCTCCTCTGGCAAGTAAGAATGAGGCTTCTATTATATAAGGTTCTCATTTACTAAAGTAACTGTTTTGATGATGAATGTTGTATGTATTTTGAAGAAGCTAAAGTTAATATTTGCCTTAATCATTTTCATTTTCTTTTCCTCAGCTACTGGAATTAATGTTTGACTTGGAGTTTGTACTTGTATTTATCCAGACTAAGAAGAGATTAACTTTCAGTCCTAGATCTTGTCTACTTGCTATCTGGTTTGAACTGGTGTCTGCCTATCTGAATCACGAGGTCTTACTTGATGGCATTGAGAGCTGCAGCCAAGATAAGCTACTGTACCTAGAAAGGGTTACTGGTTTTGAAAGGCTTCTTTCCTTTTTAAATTAAAGAAAACCAAATGCCCAAGGAGTTAGGAACTTTTTTTTTTTTTTTTAATGTGTTTAATTCTGTCAGTGGATCTGAGTGAATTGGTGAGTGTGAGAAAATCTCATTTTTAGGTCTGGTTGCTTTCTGTCAAGATGCAGTACCTTCTGAGGAGATTTTCCTTTCTTGGTGTGAGCAGTAAGCTTTGACCTTTTGAGTGGTCTCTAATGCTTTACACCAGCACCTTGAAGTATGGGAATTTGGTGAGGTCTAGGACCTAGAAATGAGCCTGTCTTAATTGGATTGTCTGTCTTTTGACACCAGGCTCAGTGCTCTTCATTGATAAAAAATGTTTAATTTTTTTTCATGAATCTTTGCAAATCTCATTTGTGTAGTGCTGTAGACATCAAATATATTTATCTGATCTCAGGAACTATTTCTCTTTTGGATAATTAAAACTTCTATGAGCATAGGAAATTTAATTCTGATAGATCTGTTTCCCACTGAACATTTTGTTAATTTCATGTTCATTTTTCAAGGTTTTGCTGTTACTGATAGGTTACTTAGTTTTTTTTTTTTTTAACATTGTTTTTTGGAGGGGAGAGAATTTCAGAAAAGTTTCTGAACAGCTTTTTCTTTAATTGTTCAAGCGGGGAATTTGATGGCTTGGTTGCTGTAAACAGATTTTTGAAGTTTCAAAGGAATGAACTAAATTCATTAAAGGTTTGATTTTTTTTTTCTCTAAGTAGTTAATGGTTCCACAGTGGCTAAGGGCTCACTAATTTGTGCGACATGAGTTATTTATGTTGCCAAGACTTGATTGCACTGCTTTTACTAATGTTACTGAATGCAATTCTGCTGTTTGTTCTGTTAATGGAAAATCTTAGTGTTTTTTAGACAGAAAACGTATTTTCAGAAAAGATTTACTGATAAGAACACTCTAAGGTCAAAAATACACTCATCAAGCCTTCTTTCTCTTCTGCATGGGTTGTTGAAGCTTTTTAAAAAGTTGTTCCTTGTTCCCTCTGTGCATACCTCCTTTTCTGTTCTGAATTATTTAACATTTGTTCATGTGAACTTCTATGTTTTCAGCTAAGAATCAGCAACTTTTGTTTGTTCCTATTACATTCTGATTCCCACTATATTCCCTAATATGTTGCTGACTATGGCACCTATATGTGATACTGGGGTGGTGGTGGGGTTTTGTTTTTTGTTTGTTTTGTTTTGCTAAACTTCTTTGGAAGCAATCACTGTAGCAGGAAAAGTTACTGAATTGGGGATTGAAACATGAGGTTTAACTAGAAGCCAGTGTTTTTCTTACTCCGTTTGTATTTGTTCAAATGACGAGTTTCTTAAAGTTTTGGTTAAAATACTTCGGCAAAAATGAACTGCCTTTGATTGTTCTGACTTAGAACTGTTTAATTCAAATGATTGGTCACAATCTTCATTCAGTACTACTTAATCTCCCTCTTGTTCAATAGTAAATGGTCTCCAGGTTTTATAATAGTGCTGGCTGGAAAGCTTTGGAACAGTGCACGGGAGTGCCATTTTTTTTGCCAGGAAGCTTCCTTCTTGCCAGGTACTCTGTTGTTTATGTTCTGTATTTGTAAATTCTGTATGTGTGACTGTCCAGAAATGTGCTAAGAAAATAGCTAAACACCAATCCACTCTGATCTTAAAAAACATTGGTAACTTGTATATATAAGACTTGGATATTTTTATGTTAGAAGTTTCTTCTGCAGGATCTTTGTGTAGTGGTGAGAATGCACTTCCATTTCCATTTGAAAGTTTTGCTTTCAGTTCCTTTTGGCAAACACCTGCATTAACCACTTGGTGAATCAGGTCAGTTACAGAATAGTTTCTACAACTGGACTTGATATTTTTCAGGCGTTATAATATAATAAATATAGTATCTTCTTGTTAGAAGAAAAAAAAGTTATTTTAGGAGAATCTGGAAAATAATTATTTAATGTCATTATAGTTAGTGCTGCTGTTTTAATAACTTCAACTCATTTAGCAAGATTGTTAGATTTGATGTATTCTTCTTTGACTTTCAAGTATGTCTTGTCCACTTCATGTCATACTTGATCGTGAAGTTGAAGATAATTGTCTTTTTGAAATATGGAGTGTTATTCTCTCAGTTTGGAGATTTACTTCGACTTGTTTCATGTGCAAAATACCCTCTATCCAAAATCTAAAATATCGCATTGTTTTATAATGCCCAATTTTCAGTTAAGTATTTTACTATATTTATTTTAGCGTCAACTCTTGTACAGTGGGTTCATTTGTTGTTGCTGATAAAACAACCTTTCAACTCTACAGCCACCAAGAAGTGAATTGTGGAGTAATGTCTTAAATGAGCTGATTTGCAACTTGTTTTTGTGAAAGTATCTTCTATGCTTCCAATGATGCATCTCTTTTACTTTGATGTTTAAGTATTCTCATGCCATTCATTTAGCTAAAATAAAAATAGAATGACTCTTAAGATGAGCTTCAACACAAAATCCTCTTATGCTTCATGAACTGGGATTATATTGCAAATGTAATGTGAACTTGGTGATGTGGTGGACGTAGCTTTCAGAAAATAGCTTTACAGGTAAGTCAAGACTGAAATGTCTGAAATTGCTTTTTTAGTTTGTTGGAGGAAAATATTTGCATTATGTTCAGCTATTGAACTGCATTTAACTTGTGTCTTTCATTATTCCCATTCATTAAACGAAGCTAATATGGAATGGGCAAAGCAATTTTAAATATTGATTCCATCTTAGGCAGATTTTGACTCCTGATAAACCAAGTTCCTTAACAGAATGTCTTAGCGAGCAATTGACTATCACGAGTTATTGTGAAAAATTCTTAATTTTTAAGTGACTTTCAGATTTGTGAAACTATTTACCTGTTCTGACCTTCTCTGTCCTCTGAAAAGTTTTAATTTGAAATATTTCCAAATTTTATCTTTTAATGGAGAAGCAACATTTTATTTTTGTTGCAAGTAGTAGTTAGAATTTAGGGCAAGATTTGACTAGTTAAATACCTCTGATTTTAGCTGGTAGATAATGTTTGCTGTAAGTTGTGAGAAAATAAACTACGACTAATTCACCTTTTTCATTGAGTTTTATTCTGTGTTGCTTTATGCGAGAGGAAGTAGGTAGTGAGAAAATGTCAGGAATTAATGATGTCTTAAGGCAGAACTTTAAACAGTATTTGTCAAAATACAGAGAAAACATCAAGTAATTGCAAGGCAAAAAGGCAAAAAAAAATATACAGAAGAGCTAAATTTCAATAGGGAGTGAAGTTGTATGCTTAAAGTAGGCTTTACTCTAAATATTTGCTATTTTAGGTTATTATGTATTTTAACAATCTTACAGGTTGTCATTTGATTTTTTTTCCCCATAGTGAAACATTCTCAAAATATGAATTCTGTGTATCGTGAAGTTTTAAGTCATGAAAAATTTTCATCTCTGTATGTAACTTGCATAGACTCAGATTTTCCTCATATCTGGTAAAATGTCTGAAGAAAGAATTATTTTTTATAATAAAAATGATTTCATTGGTCTTTTTAGTCAAGTTGCTGAGATTTCAGATTTTTCTGAAGAAGGCCGCAGTTGCCAAGCTTTGTTTCTGAGGTCGCTACAAAATGGCGTTTAGAAAAACCTGTTATATAGACAACTTCTGTAGTAGCAATGGCCATTTTTTAATATTGGAGAGAGGAATATTTCTGCATGCTAATTGGTGAATTCTCAATTGACTCTATAATAAAATTGGGATCCCAAGTAGTGATTGATGAATATCTTCTATGAAAGTTTTATATTACTATTTTCTGCTTTAAGCGTTCTGTTCACTCACTCTGACTTTTTTTTTTTTTTTTGTGACAGCTGTTCGCTTTTTTCATGTTGAGGTTGTCTTGTCTTCTGTAGCTTACTTGCCACACTTCATATACTTAGAAAAGTGGCTATAATCTCCTTCTCGCTAGGCACCAGTGAGAAGGTTTCTCGAAGCGTAGAAGCTTCCTAAGCAGAGGTTTCTTCTGGTCCATTTCCTAATTCGGTTTCTGACTCTTTGTTAGCCCTTACACTAAAACTTCGAAAAGCTCATTTGTTGACAGTTACTTTAATAATCTACTGACAGTAATTCCACACTACAAAGAGGGTTCACTCTAAAATAGTAGCAAGTTTTAGTTGATTCTTGAAAGAATTTCGGCCAACTCTTAAGTTGTCATCTTGCATCAGCGTATGTTTGTTTGTTTACCAGATTTTTTTTTTGGTGTGTGCTCTGTGAATCAGTAGCTGAAAAATACTTCCAACCAGGAATAAGACCAATGTGCCCAAAATACAGGATTCAATTCCAGCATAGCGGTGGTATTTGGGAGTTCTCACTGTTTGACAAAGATACTATTTCCTCTCTGATGATATTTTAGTCCACATCTTGTGTAAAGAAATGATATCTCTGATCAAGTTTTCAGTTTTGATTGTAAAGGAATATGTATATTTGTGTTCTTCCAGATGTTACAGCCTCTCTTATAGATAAAATATTTTGCATTTAAAAGGAATCAAATAATAGATAGTGATGTGAAAAAAATCTGGTTGATGAACTAATGGCTTCTAGGCATTACGAAGAAGATGAAAGAGCATGTGGACTACTGTCTCTTAGAAAAACTGTATCTAGAAAGTATGAAATCTAATATTTCTTGGGCAGAACACAAGAACAGCAAGTATACTGTGTTAATAAACTCAAGAGACTGGTGTTGGGTTAGACTCTGAGGACAACCTAAAATCTTACAAATCATATTAAAGATCTTAGAAAAGATGGTTTACAGCCAGCTCTGAGGCAATAGCAATATAAGGATTCTTGAATATTATCAGTACTTGCGATTACATTGCATTAATAAAACTTCAGCTGTGATAGATGGCTAATTTTGAGCGTTAAAATGTACTTCTGGCTTTTAAGTGTTTGGTTAATGAAGTAGTGTCCATTGAGTAGTGTGATAGCTTATCAAAAAATGACATGTAGAATGTACTAGTATGTGTTACAAAGCATGTAAAAACTAACGTTTTTATATGATGCTGTTAGTTGCCTTGCATGTTGCTAACATAAACTTAATTTTTCTTTGGTTTCTCTTTTAATACATATGATATGCCTGCACAGAGTAGATGCACAGAAATCTTGCATGTTGAAATTAGGTCAGTGTTTTTCATTTACAGTTATTTAAAGTTGCTTCCTTTAGGATGGTTGGAACTATTTTTGGTTACTGCAGCTTTAGAGATTTTGCATGCAAGTCCTAATATATGAGTAAAAGCTGAGAGTGAAAGATAAAATGAGGGGAGGAGGTAGCTTTTTCACTTTTACTCCTAACTGGTAGCTTAACTTTTAATGAACTAGTACCGGTAGAAGAAATTCTAAAGAAAACATACATCATGTGTATTCAAAACTATCTCATACATTCTAGTTTTTTGGTCTGAACAGTGATTTTAACAGCTTCTGTGATTCATGTCTTGAAAATAGAACACCCTTACAGTAAATTACAGTGTTGTATGAATCAGTAGCTGGTAGTTACTGTTCTCTTCTGTTAGTCTATTGTGGAAAGGAAAAAAATTATGATTAAAGAAAGCTAAATGAAAATTAGTTGTGCTCCCTAGAAAGACCTTTGGAAATAGCTTTTCTTACCTGGAAAGACTTAATGAAGTAAACCAATCTTAGAAGAAGAAAACACATTATTATAAGAGGTACATAAGTGTCAAATACATTTTGTCAAATAAGAAGTTTGCTAGAAAGCAAATTCAGGTTCCACCTAATGAAAACAGGTAACCAAAAAAAAATCGGTGTGAATTAATATTTTCTGCTGAATACAGAACTTTAACTGTGCTAATTTATGAGGTTACTGGTTTTTCTTTAACATACAAATTACGCATTACGTAGGAAATGTGTTTTAATTAGGTTTTTTTTGATGCCGTGTCTTATTTTGGCCACCATTTCTTAGAGTAGATAGCCTTACATGAATCAGGAATTGCATTTCTGAGCCACAAACACTTGAAGGGAACTGTATAATCTGTCTTCTGGTATGAACAGATACTTAGTATTTCTGTTGATATCTTTTTCATTTTCAAAAGTTATTCAGTGGTACATACCCATTTAATTTTTTTTGACAGTTGTATTACAATAAATACTTTATCATTTGTAGACAAGGTTTTTAATTTCTTTGGGCGCCAGAAATTACAAGGCATGTTCCCAGAAATAAAAAAGTCATGTTAAATGATCAAAAGAATGTCAGTGATGTTGATTTAAAAGCAAGAATTTGTCAGTTTTGTAACTACTTGTGTTTTCATTTTCAATGCAAGAGAGGAATGGTGTCTGCTGAAAGCTCCCCTGTATGTCATCCAGGATACTTTTCAAAACTAATAAATTTTATGATGTTATAGGGAAGCGGATTCAAGAATGTACTAGTATTTTTTTTAAAAAAAAAATCATCAACCTGGCAGTTCTCTGTTTGCTTAGACTGCCGGTGTCAATCCTGATTGAAATGTAAGAACATTGTTATGCATAATACATGTATTGAGTGTCAAGAAATCTAATTTACAGTGCCTGTAAAAGGCAGAATCCATAAAATATAAAATGTACAATGTTTATGCAATTCGAAAACTGGGAATATTCAGTATTTCAATGTAGATCTAGTTTCTACAGTTAGCATTAAAAGACATTGAAAATGGGAGGAAATCTCACTTATTTTTAGTACATGCATCTAAATAACTAGCAAGTACAATGCTGTGGGTAGTTGCGATGGTATCAAGTTTTCTAAAAGCAAATTGTTCAGATGTCAGACCGTTTTGAGATTTGCTGGTACTGAGTTCTAAAGCATCTTATTAGAATCATGCAGAAGAGAAGTTTGTAGGAAATTTGGCTTTTGGCTTGTGTGAAGCTTTATATTACACTTTATTACTTTGTCTTTCATGTTTTAATTTCCCTCCTGTAATTGTCTATTATCAATTCTTCTTGTTCTCTTCCAGTTTGCATCATTTTACCAGTCACTATGCAACTTCAGAGGTTTTTAACCATCTCCCTATTTCTCTAGTAACAATTTAACCCTCTTCTTTCTAGCTGCTCATTTTTAACTCTCTTATAGCTACTTAACCGGTGGCTTCAGGAAAAGGGCTGGAGCAGACTAGTACTCAAGAATCACACAGTGAGAAAAGAAGCCTTGAGAAGAATATCCAGTTTTATCCTTGTGTTTCACAAAGGGTTTGAGTGTCTTAGAGGAGAATCTTCAGGTAGGCTAGAATATCAGCTGGCCATGGCTCACCTGCTTTACTCTGCCTGGCTAGTGGTATTCCCTTCTTGGTGGTGTTTTAGATAAATGCATCAGAATGATGAGCTTAACTGAAGTAACTTGTTCATACCCCTGTAGGAAATGGTTATTTAGGTCACAATTTGTGTGGGACAGAACTGAGGCTTTTTTGTTAGCATAGGGCTCATTTCAAATATGAGGTTTTGTAAATAATCTTATTCAAATATTTTTTCATAATTACTGTGTCAAATGTTTATTTTAATCCTGTATGTTCTCAGTTGACATCTGAAGCTATTTCTTTTGATTAGGGTTTTATCTTACTAATTCAGTGTTAATTTTATAGATGAAGAAATTCCCTATGCTAAAAATTCAACAATGCTACAAATTGTGAAAATACAACAATAGGAAAAGAAGAATGGAATAAGAGTTTTTAGTAGGCACATTGCCAGATTAATAATCATCTGAGATCATGAGGTACTTCAGTGGATCTTGATTCTAAAGCTGAAGTGTTTTTTAGATCCTAATAAGTCAACACCAGAGTTAAAGATGCAAAATGGCAAATACCTTGGCTTATTGTTACGAAGATTAAGCTAGTGGGAGGAAAGTAAAAATTCCTACAGTCCTCCATGCCTTTCATTCCCTTTTCCCCCACATTTATTGTACTTATGCTTGATTGAAAACTTAGAGAATTTCTGGCAAACTGAGAAGTTAAGTGTGCATCCAAGGTTACCAATGCCGCTATCCTTCACAAAGAAAACTAGTTAAGTTTAGTAATTAGTACCCTTCTATACCTCTGTATTTAATATTCTTCTCTGCCTGGTTTTGTGCTACCTGGCCCTGCCTTGTGTAGCATCTCACAAGTACTGTGCAGTGCAATCTGACACACTTAAATTCCTGAAGAATTGAAAATGTCCCAAATTAGATTATAGGCAGTAATTCGAAATTGAATACAGTGAGTTATAGTAAAGAATGGCCCTTGTGGCTTCTCTGAGGTAATTGATTTATACACACTCAAATGCTTGAATATCCATGATAGATGCAAATAGCCATGGCTGAGATAAGGATTGGTGAAGAAACTCCACATTTTTTCCTTCAATCTCCTAATGTGAGGTTGAGGTATAATAATAGACTGATAACAACAAAGTTGTATGCTGATTTTTGTAACTAACTAGCTAGTATCAATTTATGGATGTGATTGGCCTTTGCCAGGGATATTGCTGCTACGTAAATGCTAGTAGACATTGCTCTGAAAAGTTTGCATGATTCTTTGGAATGGAAAATTGCGTGGTTCTTGAGGACAAAAAGGCTTAAGTTGGGATATTGGATTGGAAGAGGAAGTCCATAAGATGTTCAGCAATTGACTTCACAGCAGGACCTGAAAACCTATTTCTGTCTTTAGTTATGAGCCCTACCTTTTGCTCTCTTCATTAAATAGCATTTCATCCAAAACAGAGTTTAATCATTATCCTTACTATTAAATACATTTACTCGGCTAATATGGTTTACCGAAGCAAAACTATTGACTGAGAACCTTTTGTCATGTACGTGATGACAATTTCCTATACCAGAATATATTTACAAAACTATTTACTCCTTTCTGTCATTGTGATGGTTGTTGCTTTAAATGTGTGAAGGTAGAAGACTCTCAGATTTGTCATCCAAAACATGATTGAATGAGAAAGGACCTTTGTGAAACAGTAGAAATACTCTGACTGGATTTCGAAATGGTAAATAAAAGAAGTTTAAAAGTTATTTTAGCAAGACTGCTCGAGTTGCTCAGGATAATGGAGCTCGTTTCAAAGGGGTAAATCATAAATGGAATGATTTTCAGAAAATCAGGTAATATTTGTCTTTTCACATATGCTTATTGTCAGGGTGCATGGGTGTGTTCACTCAAGGGTGGAATACACTTTGGCATTTTTGTGGAAGATTTTAATTAAGAAAAAATGTTACTTTTTTGGTACTAATTAAATTATTTTTTCATTTTGAACTGTGAAATTTGTTATATTGAAATTGTCTAGAATTTTGATTATCCATGATAGGTATACCTTGTTCTCCCCTAAGTGATTTTTGCCATTCTAGTTCTACTTTTAGTTCTGAGTATCATTGTATTGTGGGCCGTGGTTCATGATCAGGGCTGTCGGAAATCTTTTTTTCTGGTGGGTAATTGAGAATCAGTTGAATCTGGATCAGTTCAGTGTGTCACATTGTACTTCTCTGTTTAGCATAAATGCATGTTACATGGCTTGATGCTGCCTTTTATGCCAACTGCAAGAAGAGGGTCACTGATCTGGCATAACAGTAGCATGGTTTAAGCAATTCATCAAAAACTCAGTGCCACCACTGAGTTAATAGGCAAAATTATTCGATTATTTAATCTGGCAGATTGACTTTATATGCTATAGTATAATCCATGTATTTGTTGGTTTCAAATTACAAAGCATTCTTGAGTCAAAAAGCCAGATTGACTGTATTAATGAACCACGGCCATTAGGCAACATGGTTACAAGAAATCTTTATTTACCTGTCAATGCATAAATATACTGCTTTTTATTAATGAAAATAGTGAATTTGGTCGTATTATTTTTTGGAAATTTAGATGGCTTCATCTGATAAACTTGTGATAATATTCTCCTTTAGCATTGAGCAAAAATGCAGATTGTTCTGTTGAACTTAATACTACCTTCCATTTTGTAAAATTAGGGGAATATATTTATCTTGTGCACTTTTGTAATCAATGGAAACTTTTAAAACTTGAAATTCTTTTATTTTCGTGGAGTAAATTGGAATGTTTAAGTTCTAAGAATCCTAGGTTGACCATGAAAACTTATGTTTGCTTTCAGAGAGAACAGGAAATGAGAATGGGTGATATGGGTCCTCGTGGAGCAATAAACATGGGAGGTAGGGATCTGAAGGAAAAAGGCTTCTGTAATTTAAAATTTAATTTCTTTGGGACTGTACATGTTACTCATAGGTGCTATTAATTTGTGACAAGTACTGGTTAAAAGAAATACAGAGTTTCGTATTAGGAATTACAAAATCTCACTTATGTTGGTTCCAAACTGCTGATTTTTTTTGAGTGAACGTCTGCTTGTTAGTATTTTATTTTGAATACATGGAGAAATTATGATGCACAAGCTGGAAAAATAAACAGGCTAGAAAAGATGGGAAGGGGGCTCTTGAATTCCTCCGATCTGATATCTGCCTTAGCTGGTACAGATATCTGCATATCTGATATCTAAATCTTCTGTTGCTTAAGAACGGTTCAGAGTTGCTTTGGGGGACTGCCCAGTCAGAAAAATCATGACAGTAATTGCATGTTTTGAAATGGTTTAGAATTTAAAATAGGTCATTTCTTGCTGACATACTCATCCAAAGGTTAATGAATAATGAGACTAGTATAGTTATTACTGGTATACTAATTTATTTGTACTTGCAAATATTCTCAGTTAGCTTTTGTGATTTATAGTATTGTCACTGCTAAAAACTGGTACTGTGAAGGCTCAGTATGTTCCTAACAATTAGCACTTGTTCCATATATTAAGACTGAAATGATTAGGTGTTTTTTTGTTTAATCATAATATCTGCTTTTAAACAATACTGAACTTAGAATACTTCTTGAAAAACAATATTGGAAGGATTTCTGATGTTTATAAAAACAACTTAAAATTGTGGACTTAAGAAAAGTTAGTATTGTTCTTGTGTATAATAAATTTGAATGTATATGTGAGGTTTAAGTGCTATGGCTTAACTTAGCTAATGTGAGTTTATACGTTAGTGTATTTATTCAGCCTGGATTTTAATATTCACTTTATGTTCACCAACAGCAGCACATTTACAAATGTGCAAAAAGTATTTTTTTTCTTTCTTTTGGAAAGTATTTTTGCAAGCTTAAAATTACTGGTCTTGCTTTTTAAAATAATGAGATAATATTTAGAAGCATGTATTTTCATGGTATTTTTTACTGTATAGTTAATTTTTTCCTTATTATTTTCATATGCTCTACTTGAAAATTCCCATTTAATGGAAAAACTTAAAATATTGATATTGTGGAGTCTCCTAGTGCCAGTTTTCCAGATCTGCCTTATATGTCTTTATATATGTATATATACGCATGCACATATATATATATAGAAAACATATACATATATGTGTATATATTCTAAATCTTTCTAGATGCATGTGTATTTATAGCAGTCAGTTCATTGCCCTTCACTTTTCTTACCATATTTTAATGTTTAAGTCCATCATAGATTTACTTGGAAGGTTTTGATTATGACTTCCAATATAAACGTATTAAAAATGACTGCTTTAGAAATAAATATGTAATTCCAAAAGAAGTTATAGTAACAGCTAATCTTTTTTTTTAAAAGGGTAAGATATCATAGTAAGTAGTGCTTAAAGGTGGTGCTTTTTCCACAGTATATAGTTTTTAAATTTAATTTGTTCTAGATTATGTTTGTTCTTTTAAGTCCAATAAAAGCACTGATGTTACATTATACCTTTAAGCAGTAGGTCCTAGTGTATATTTACGATTTCTCCTGAAACCATTACTTTATTTTTAGCTGGGTTTACGCGTACTGCTTGCTGGGACAGTGGGGAACAGGGTTACTGGAAAGCAAGGTACCTTTGTGCTGCTTTCAGTTCTTGTACAGCACTCACCTAGACTAGCTTTTTGTCTGCAGCCAACAAGCTCTGAGAGGCCACGTGATAGCTTGCACTGGATGTGCAGTGTTGGGTCCAGCTTAATAAACCTTTCTCTAATATGAAGAATGACTTTATGGTAATTGTCTCCCCTTTGGGGATTGCTGACTGTGGCTTCTTGCAGCTGTGTCAGCCCTTGGTGCGTGCAGTGTAGATAGTTACAGTGTATGTAACAGTAGAAGAGTAACTGGACATGAATACGTGTGGCCAGCTGAGCTCTGCCAAGTTTAATTAGTGCCCTGATAAACGTGCTATAGAAAATAGTGAGGACTGGTTTCAGTTAGCTGCAGTACAAACCCTGAGCACTGCTATTGTGGTAGTCACGCTGGGCACTTTTAACCTCTGAAAACAAAGGTTTTTATTTATGTTCATAGTCTGTACTTCTCTCCATTTTTGTCCATATTTAGTCCTCAGTGGATGGCACTAAAACCAGTTTTATCAGGTAGTCAACTATAGTTTTCTCTTGGATTACAGAACCTGCACCATGAACACATTTATGGGTATATAAGAAGCACCTAACTACACAGGCTTTGACTGGCTTGGTGTTACAGGGAGAGGTTTTGGAGAAACAACTTGGGGCAAAACTCAAAAGTGAGTTTTGCTTTTTGATGGTTAATAAAACTGTGTAGTACTTAATCCATGCAACACAGTGCTATATGTTATTTTTTACTACACTGCCTGCAGTGGGCACTTTTGTAGATGATTTGGCCTAGATCTGCAATTTTAGTGGTGGTATTGGATGTAGTGATTGACTGACTGCTGCAATACTTATGCTCAGTGCAGGTTATAAAGGTGCAGTTTTGCATGTGTGCAGATGGTCAAAACCTGTATTTAAGCTAGATGACCTGCTTACAGTGATATTCACTTCTATATTCATTACTGGAAAAATAGTAGTTCTCATGAGATATTGGTTTTTGGTATGGAAATGATGATTAGGTTTTAGTCTGGCAATGTCTATTATGTCTTGAGTGGGTTCAGGTGTTGCCATGACTTAACGCAGGCTAGATCCTCAAGGCACATTTTCTGTTTCCAAATTATGGATGCACACTCTCAGTTGATTAGGATGGCTTATCAGTGTGGAAATAGAGTCTTAAAAGTTGATGACCTCTCATAATAGCAGGTATTAACGTGATCTATAAGACCTTTTATTTTTTATAACATTATAAAATGTCACACATGCAGTTTTACTTATGAGTATATTAGTAGGTATTGGCAAAGTGTTCCTTAGCAGATTAAGGTGTCCTACTAAATATTGTAACTAACTTATCTTCTCAAAGGATATTTTTGAGTTTTTCTACCTCTTGCTGTGAGTCAGAATTTTGCAGGAAGCTGTGTTTCTTTTTAAATTCACTTTTAAAGTCACTTTCAATTATATCAAAACTTTCTTTAATCTTCTGGTATTTTTATTGTAATAATCAGATTTAAATGCTGGATTTCTTTGTCCATCTTGTAAATCATGTATTGTAAAGTCGACTCACTTCTGTTGCTTTTACATATTAGACTAATATCCTGTAACACAGAATACACTTAACGTTAATATTGGTCGAATAGTTCTTTTGTATTCAGTAGGACATAATAATCTTGACAGAACTGACAGGTTGTTCAGCTGACGCTTCTCACTTGTGGTATGGACAGTGCATATATGTGAAAACCTAAATTCACTCAAATTCTAGTGCAAAAATGGTACAGCTATATTTGGCTGCAAAATTCAAGATTCTCAAGTAAAGAAGGCACATTATATAGTACAAAATAAAGGGATTAATGAAAATCTGTTTAAAAGCAGATGATCGAGATAAATGTACAGTCTCAAAGAATAAAGTTTTTTTATATATTTCAAATATTGGATGTCTTGGCTTCCAGTAAGGCTTTTAAAAATACTGTAAAGGTTTTTTAAATACTGTAAATTGTTTGTTTATTCTTGTAAAATTCAGATAGGACAGCTCTAAGTATAGATTGTTTTGCATAGATGCGTTTAGCCCAGCACCTGCTGGTAACCAAGGCCCTCCTCCAATGATGGGTATGAATATGAACAACAGAGGAACTTTACCTGGCCCTGCAATGGGTCCTGGTCCTTCCATGGGACCAGAAGGAGCTGCAAATATGGGAACGCCAATGATGCCAGATAATGGAGCAGTGGTAACGTATCACAAATTTAATTACTTTGAGCAGCTGTCATATCTCATGGCACATTTTTGCTACCAAAGATATTTTCACACTAAACACGTGTGTGTTGTATGTTTTGGGGCTACTTAAAAGTAATTGGTAAGAAATTATTTGCAATGGAGAAGGGAAACCTTTATGTGATATTAGAAGAAAAGTGTGAAAATCCTGTCGCCTCAGGAGTGGGGCAAGCTCTTTGGTCAGTAACCAGACTCCAACTGAAGATGGAAGGCACCATGCTTCTGGTAAAATTTTGCATGTGTTCTGTCATGCAAAGCTCTTATTGGTGCAAGGAATTCACTTTTGTGAAATGTAGAAAGAATACTATTCCCGAGTAAGATGTAAATTTAGGTATTTGCCATTTTTTTTCTTTTGTGCAATTGTATGTGCAAGCCTGTTTTTCCCCTAATCAAGTGATCAGTTAGATGTTAGAAGCTCTGTGTAGTGTGAAGATATCTTTGTGTAAACTACTAATTTTTAAGTGACTTTAGTGTTCACGTATTTCCTTTCTAACAGTGTACTGAATGCACCAGTAGATAGTGTGATAGTAATTACTCCCCTTAGAGAATCATGATACCAAAATCTGTTAGGGGTGATGGCTCTATCAACATAAGAATATTGCCTAATTACCAAGGGCAAGTAGGAAAGTGCTGTTGACATCTGAAACTTAGTTATCAAGAGCAGATATACTGTTAGCACTAGCTATTTTCACCCTATTTTCATGGCCATTCGTTTTTCCTATCTGTAATGTCTCATGTGGAGAAACAACTATCTTGTTTTAAATACTTGATTTTTACATATTCTCAATATTCTTTTGCAAACAGGTATCGGTGATGTTCTGGTGATAGTGTGATAAAAGGGGTATAGGGAGTAAACAGTGATTCTGTAAGCTTTAATGGAACACTGTAGCACTTCATAGATTACATTAGATTTAATCTGTAATAATATAAATTTAATCTATACATTATAGATTAAATTTCTTCTGTATATCCTACCTCAAAAAAAAAAGGCAGAATCAGTGAGTTAGTGAAAAAAAAAAAAAAAAAGCAGAATCAGTGAGTTAGTGGCCCATACTATGAGGTCATGGTAAAACACTTGGATCCTTTGGGGAAACTGCAGTTTTGGCAGAGCAAAAAATATTGAATCTGGTCTTTACCAGTTAAAGAATCTCACTTCACATCATAAGAACAAGCTCATTTTATCGGTTGAATCATTTCTCAAAAAAGGCAGGGGAGGAAGTACTGTTGTCAGAGATGCTGGAAGCTGCTATCTCCCTGCACTGAGTCATTTCAAAACTACCCCCCTGCCACTCCCCCCAATATTTCTTCCTAGTTTTGGTGGAGGCAGCAGGGGGAGGTTGTCTTTTCAGACAAAGAAGTGTAGATAAAATTGGTAGTGCAGTTTTATAAGACTGAGGATTTGATAAGTTAATTTTGATGCATCTGGTCATCCCTGAAACATTTTCTTGTAAGTGTGAAATAAGGAAAGAATGTGGGTTCTTAAATTTCAAATAGTTGTTTTTCTACAAACAGTCATTTCAGATATGGAAATGTAGGAAATTTACTGACATCCCGAATGGCTGGGTAGAGCGATGTCCAAAATGTCCAAAAATAATTCAACTTGCATTTTATTTATGCATGTCACTGAAGAACAAATTAAATGGATGCTTGTCTTACTTTCATTCAAGGTTTCCAATTTGGAGGGTAGGCTTCTACAGAAAGGCAGGGCCATCTAGTGTTTTTGCTGTTGTTGGAAAGACCGTCTTAAATCCTTTGAGGGCAATCTCCTAAAATGCTCTTATGATATTTTTTTTTGTTTCCATTGAGAGAAAATAGACGAAGGAGTTGCAGACAGTGAAGAAATGTAGTTTCCTCTTTCTTATGCCATGTGTTTTTAATTTCTTCTTACTATTAGTTTTATTTTTGCTCTTAAATTCTGGTCATACTATGAAGAAAAAGCAGTCCACAGCTACCTTCTGGCCTTCAAAAATTGAGGCTTTTTTTTTTTCCACTGCTGTTTTTTGACACAGAAGACTTTGAAATTTTAAAAGATTTAAAAGATAGCATTTTTCATGCTTTATTGTAGATAGTTAATCACTGCAGTTTTCAGCTGGAGAGAGAAGTCGTTGGTTAAAATAGTTGTCCTTTGTCCAGAAGTTAAACCCTAAAAATCATTAGGACTAAGTAATTAGCTATTTGTTCATCATTGTTCATCTCCATTGCTAGCAGGCAGGTATAAGTTAGACAGTTCTTACATATTCAGTGCTGTATTTTTTAAGGCAGTTTGGGATGACAGTAGATCTTTATGCTGCTGTTGAACTAGTATAAACCTAAACCATACATTTCCCTGGACAATGTTGACTTTTTAACAACGTGTTAATTATGTGTATATATGTATGCAACATATATGTAATATATATAATTTAATATATGTATAATATGTATATACACACACACATATTGTCTAAATTCTATATAATTATTTTATCTAAGTAGACATAATAAAACCCTGCTTTAAAATAAATTGATAGTATTAAACTTTAGAACCGAACTCTGCTACTATAATTGAAATTATATTTTCAAAAGAATTATTTTGATTCCAACTTACACAGCGGTAATCTTTGCTTGTTCTGGTTGAAGTTTTTATGCCTGGGCAGTGAATGTAGGTCCCTGTATAGAAAAAAATTTATTTTGAAAGTCTAGCTGTTCTGAAGAGCTGAATAATGGATTGACTTCCTGTCTGCCCTATATATGTATCTTTAATAGCTTATATTATATTGAGGTATTACTTTAGATTTCATCATGTGAGGTTTTATTTTTAAATATTTGCAAAAGTGCTGAACAATAAGTGCTCACAGGAGTATTTGCTGTTTTGAGTTTTAGCTTTGCTATTGTTATAGCAAAATCTATGTTACTGGGCACAGAACTAAGGAGAATCAGAAGTGCACAACGTTAACTGGATTTTTCTTCTTACATAGATATTTCAGGTTAAGCTTTAGGTACTAAGGAATTTTTAAAGTAAGCATATTTGATTAATAATTTTATCAGTAGTTATATTCATTTGAGCTGGATTTTTAGAAGTCTGCTTAAATATTCCTAAAATGTTATACAGAAGATTGACTACTGATAGCATGTACTAAAATGCTTTGTCTGCAGAGCTTGGACATTTAAATTTTCAGCTTATATTGGTATATTAAATAAACTTGCAGACTTGAGAAATATAAAAGCTACAGATTTTTTTTTCTGACTTGAGAGTATTTGTGTTTAATTCCCTAAGTGAAGCATTGTAATAGGCAGAAGAGGATTCATAAAATTGCTTACCGTCTCTTCTGTTTTATATAGATTAAATACTGTTTTGTGTTCAGATATAATTGAAGGGATGAAGTTACATTGAACATCAGAGTTGGTCGTATTTTTAAGTTTTTAAGTTACTTTACAAAGTTGGAGCGTAACATTAGCAGTCTTTAATTTCTGGCTCCTTTTTAATAATAACTAATTGAATTGCTCCTTTCTTCCCTCTATGTGTGATCCTGATTCTGCTGGACTATCTGCTGAACTCCATGACAACATCACTTGTGGGTTTGCTTGTAACTTGCATTTGGCCTGTTGCCAATGGACTTGTGTTAGCATAATGAGCGGTTCCCTCAAGGAGGTCCAGCCCAGATGGGTTCCCCCCTGGTTAGTAGAACGGGCTCTGAAACTCCTCAGCCGCCAATGAGTGGTGTAGGTGCTGTCAGTGGTGGACCTGGTGGCTTTGGTAGAGGAAACCCTGGGGGCAACTTTGAAGGACCTAACAAGCGTCGCAGATATTAAAACTGACTTCATTCCCTACTGTTTAAAAATTCCAGTAAAAATCTACAATGGTATGCCTTTATAATTTTAGCTGTTACCCAGAAACGGTTTTATTGTTATTGTAGTCTAAGCGGTTTCTTTTGTAAAACCTTTTTGTATTCAGTCATAGGCTTTGTAGCGTAGAGCAGAAATGATGCAGATCATTATGTAAGGCAATGTGTTTGTGACTTGGGCAAAATATGATGTGTGACTATGCTGTAAAACATGCGGTTATCTGATGACAATAAAATATAAAAATCACTTGAAAGGATTTGGGAAATGTTGTTACTAATACTGGGCTTAGAATAATTTTATGCTGATTGTAAATGGTATCATTTTCATTCTTAATATGTAGTTGCTACTACGTGTCAAAAAAATTCCATTCTTAATGGTGAACGTGTTCCGCTAGAACTGCATGTTGCAGTACATGTTATGAACAATTTACATTGCAACTTCTTACATTTGCTTTGACCTTTGAAGACCATCAGTTTCATACAAAGCGCTCTTGTATAAGGGTGTATATAAGGGTACTCTTGTCCCTGTATCTCAATTTCCCATTGCAGACTTAGTCACAAGAGACTTGTGAGCAGAGTCCATCTGGTTTTCAAATTATTTGAAAATTTAACTTGAGAAATATTTGAAAAACAAATCTGTATGTATGTATGTTTTATTTGTAACTGAATGAATGGATTTCAGTAAACTATATACAACATACTTTTGCAGAAGAAAAATCTGTTGCGACACCAGTGTGGTGTTCTTATGGTTCGGTATCCTGTCATCGCAAGGGAGAGGTATTTGTGCCAGCTGATTTTAAAACTTTGCACTGTGGGATGCATTATCGTACGTATATGTTTTTCCCATGTGTGGCTTGAAAAGAAACAACTGTTACCACTGGGTAACTGTCCAGTTTAAAGTCAAATGTGTGTTTTCATGTTAAAATAATTGTTTGCTTCTAATAGAATATTAATGTGCATTTAAAAGGAAATGAGCATAAGCATTCTGGGTAAATGGTTTGTAGAGTAAAAAAAATTTGAAAAGCACCCATTTCTAGCACAGTAACTCGGGCTGATTGAGTGATGCGATAAAACTGATCATAAAGCTACAAGGAAACATTATGATTCAGATTTTGTCAGTGATGGAAGATGATGGAAAAGGCCTATTAGTTCTAGTCCTCTAATGGCAAGAAAGTCAGCATGTTATTGATTAATGTTGCATTTTATTCTATACAAAATGGTTTCAGAATACTATTTTTTATTTCTTGTCAGCTTACTCAAATTTTCATGAATTATTAAAATTCATCAGCATGAGTTGTAATGCTAAACTGAATTGATACAATAACGAACCCTAATTTTATCAGAACAATATATATATAGCTTAAGACATGGGATGCAAACTGCAGAGTGTGTATGTGTTTTTAATATACATATGTGATGGTGTTACTGAATTAAAATGGGAATAATGGATATTAGGAAAAAAATACACACATGACTGGCATTTTGGAAGTACAATATTTGAAATGCCAGGGTTGTGTGGCTTAAGATAATAGCGGATTGTTTTGATAGAATTAGAGTTAATATGCTTGTGGGTCCTCACCTATCTTTTCCTAGTCTCTTAAGTTTTAATGCTACTGTCTTTTTTGCTTAATAATTTGAGTTAGAAGTCGCATTTTATAATTTGCAATGCAATAGTGAGATATAAAATCTGCCTGTTATTTGTAACATTACAACTCTCATTCTTTCAAGAAAGCTACAACTGGTTTTACTGAGCCCGATATCTTGAAAAAATAGCTGCCTTTTCATGAAGCACGGAGGTTTATGCTTAAGCTCTCCAGTTTGTTGCTGTGCACTCAGTTGAAGGATACATCACTTTCAGTTTCTAATTTACACATTTTTTCCCCACATGTTCTGTTTGTGGCATTTGCATTGGGATTGAAAAAACTACTGTGATTTATTTGGTAGGTGCCCACTGTAAAGCTGTAAGGTGACATCTTTAAAAAAAAAAAAATGTAATTTGAATTATAGAGGCCTGTTTTTGTTGGGTTTTGTGGGGTGTTTTTTGTGGCTTTTTTGAGGTGTTTCTCTTTTGTTTTTGTTCCAAAGGAGAACACTTATTTGGGGTATTTTATGTGTTCTAGGTAGATTCCTGGTACTTATCTCTGTAGTGTCTGTTTCAGCAGTTCCTTAAACATACCATATCTGTGAAAAATGATTCATTTTTTCCTTGTCAGCCTCATGGTATTTTAAATATGTTTTTTTTTTTTCCTAGCAAATAGAAGGGTATTGTGTTTGTTTGCTTTGTTTTGAAGGTTTTTATAGAGTTTAATGTTAGAGTGATTTTCATTCCACAGTCTTTCTAAAACTCTCCAGCTTGGATAGGTCTGTCAATGCTAGCAGTGGGTTTGTCTTCTGTTACTACAGAATGTTATCTGATATTTTTAAAATACACATGAACAAAATCACTAAGTCCTTTAAAAAGGCAAATACTCAAATGTTGTTTTTGGACACACTTTAAAGCTCCCATAAAGAATGCTTTTTGTTGCTGAAGACAGGCTGCCAAGTTCTGATTATAATAAAAGGTTTCTTAGGGCTGCCTGCTGACGTTTATATTTGTATCTAGCTCAGTAGTAAGGCAGAGCTATGTTTTCCTATTTTTAGGGATAACTGACACTGGGTATACAGTGAATAATTATGTTAAAAGAAGAATGGTCCTAACTTCTTTAAAATAGTAGAAAAAAGTTTTTTTTGTTTTGCTTCAATATACTGCTCATGTGCTGGTGGTGATTTACTTTCTTATTCCTTATCTGACTCACGGTGCGTTCTTCACTTTTTCCTGTGTACACACGTACTTGAGTTGTACACTCCCCTCCCGTTCTGGCTGACTGGGGAGCACAGTGAGCTCCTGACTAATTTTTCTGCTTGCTGTCGTAGTACAAATAATAGTAATAACAAAAGATATGATATTGTTAACTATAGCATGATTACTGTACTACTGTACTTACTGTGATTTTTAGGATACTTCTGGAATTTCTGGGGAAAAAAGCTTGATTTTCATGTGAGGCACTGTCTCAGTACTCCCATGTTGTAAAGGTTTAGTCTACAAAACACAGACTACTTCATTCTGGAGTCAGGCAACTTAATCTCTGCACTACTTTATTAGCTTGTGGTCCGTGAGCTCTGGTCACAATGACAGCAGAAGGTAGCTGCCAAAATATAAAATGAAAAACTGCATGTATTCATTTTTAAGTAAAAAGTGCGAAATAAATGTTCAGAGCGGTCTCTATATAGTAAAGGGCAAAAATATTCGAATGGATTTATGGGTATCTCTTCCCTTTTTAAGCCATTTTTTTTGAGCAGAAGGGAAGTAGTAGGAACACTTGGAATACTGTAAACACTGCTTCCGCGGTACAGTGATGTTCTGAATGGTCTGAGGTCCAGCATGTAGAACCGCATTTGTATTTGTTGTGTCAGTTACTTAAAACGGAGCTTTAAGTCACTTCAAAAAAAAAAAAAAAAAAAAAAAAGTTTATGGGTACAATTCTGTCTAGTTTCTTCTGTTCAGTGTCTTAGAGAAAGAGCATAACAACTTGCTGGTGATCCAGACACACTAAGCTGTATTTTCTAAGAGTGCTTAAAATATAATACAGTTTTTGTAAAAAGAAAATTCCTTAACTTGAGATGTTTTATTGCCCGTATTTCTGTTTTAAACTGAAATGCATTTGGACCTTAAAATAAGTTGGAGACCAAATCTTTGAACCTCCTTTTGCTGGAACAAAGTAGTGAAATAGAAAATGGAAAAGAACACAATATGAACTAAATGAGTTTAAATTTAACCATAATGCAATAGAATTTCATAGTACGCATTCTGGGAGTAGAATTCTAATACAGATTGCATTGTCATATCTTAAAAATCTATAGAAAACTTCTTTTTGTATTTTCACTTTCAATCCTAAATTTTTGACAGTTAAAAATAGAATCATTTGCAATTACAGCTTCTTTTTATAAAATTATTACAAGAATGCACTACCAATTATGAATTACTACTTACTAATCAGTTACATAACTAATCTAAGTGAAAATTCCCCAACCCTAAAGATTTTTAAAGGCAGAATATGCTTGGAAGTTGGAGATTCAGCAAATGAGTTTTGTTCTCTCATGGCCCAAGGCTCATATTACTTAAACGTACTGTACAAAAGCAATTTTTTTGTGAAGCTTTTTTTTTTAATTTAATTTTATTTTTGTTGTTGTTGTTTGGTTTTGTTAGGGTTTTTTTGTAAGAAAGATAAATGCCGGTGCCCCTGTTTGGTTAAGTTGAAATAAAATTTAAATTGGTGAAATAAACACTGAACTATTTTAAAGCAAGTGAGGTCAGGCAGCGGCTGACGGGGTCAGTTTAGGTTGGACCAAAAATATGAAGTGATTCTCAGTCCCATTCCAGAAACTTGGAATCGTCCATATATCCACAGGTAGTTCTACAGAGTGTGCATCTCATATGACTACTTAGACTGTGCCCTAAATTTATTAATTTGGGCGCTATGCTATGCAAACAGGTAGTTTCATCTTGGAGTTTGACATATTGCATGGGCTTTTGACTCTTTTGGGATTAATATTCCTTCCTGTTAAAATTTCCTGATTCTTGAAGGATTAATTGAAAATGAGACAGTGGTGTGTAGAAAATCCAGAGATTTGTTGTTACTTTTTTAGATTATTGGTTATTCCATAGTATCTTAGTGGTAACTTGGGACTTCTTCTAGCATCATTTATTTCATTGAAATCAATTTGCTGTAGTAGGAGGACTTGATATTTAATAATAGGATTGGGTAAATAACCTGCAGTACTTTGCAGGGGTTTTTTTTTTGTTTTGTTTGTCTAAAACCTGTGTTTTAGTGATGGTGAAATAAACTGAATATTGAATTTTCTCAAAACCAATACTTCTGAAACAAGCTCTTTTATGTTCTTTTTCAGTGGGATAGATCCAATAGGTCTTTTCCATCTTAAACTTCCTTAAGCTACAATGAAAATTAATATAGTTAAAATTTGGAGGTTTTCACGTTACACAGCTTCAGCCTTACCAAGTCTGACAGATAGATCAGATGTCCTTTTTTAGCAAGCAGGAAGAGGCAGGTTTCTTCAGAAGAGCAGTGCCGAGTAGGTGCTCGGAATGAACCATTCTAAGTTTAAGGTTAGAGATAAACATAACCTTCGGACAGGTAAAGATCACTTTAAAACTGCTTTCACAGAATGATTCTATTTTTACATGCAGTCATATTAAAAGAAAAAATAAGTCCCTGTAGATCTGGATAAACTTAATGAAGTGGCGAACAAAATGCTGTTCATAGGAGGTATGAAATTCCAAAGAAGCTGAATTGTGTTGCTGCATACACGTGTTGTGTGGGTTTTTTACTTCGTTTTGCTACACGGCTTGACTACAGTTTCTGTTGTTCCTAGCTTTACTAGTGCTTTTGTATCTGTTTTTTGTAGAGTAACATATAGCTGTATAAGTTTGTTTGAATTTCCATGTGTGCTTATTGTATTTGGAACATTGGTGCTTGACTTAAAAGTGCAGTGAGAATAAAAATACTGTTCTTGCTTTTAATCCCTAAGTAAAAAAGATTACACAGAAGCAGGAATAAGTGTCCTGTGTGTAAACTGAAAAAAGTGGGAGCAAAAAAATAAAGTAACATAATAAAAATGGGAAGATTGTCGCTTACTTTTGTACATTTGGTATAAATACAAAATTATCTTGAAAGGTGGTTGTTATGAAAAACCTTGGAAACAAATATTAATGGAAAAGATAGAAGTACCAGTTACATTAATATCTTGAATTTTTATGAACTTCATGTTTAGCATTATACATATTGTCAGAGAACATTAGAATAATCAACTGAGTAACTGATATGGGTTAATTATGTGAAGGTGATTTAAACATGTTGGGAAAATCAGACATTTTTTCCATGTTCTTAAACTGTTATGTAGGACTTAATTTTTGTGGGTGAATACAGTAGTTATATACAGTGTGCATGTCTTGTTTTTGTAAGTACAAAGTACCTGATTTTCATGTTGTTTTACTACTTGTCCAATTTTTGTAGAGTTAAAAGCTTACTTACAAAATTACACCGATGCATCACAGCCAAAGAAGCGACAAAGAACATTGCAAGAATAACAGTGGGAAGTTCTGTTTTAATTACTTTCCTGGACAGGGTTAGAGTATTGTTATGAACCTGTTCTTGTCTTACTTTAATGGGCTTTTTATTTTAAATTATGTGTTAGGAAAAATGGTTTTATTCTCCATAAGTATTTCATAGAGCTAAAGAAAAAGTTTTTGTATTCTAAGTAATCAGATATACTTAACCAAGGTAAAAAAGGGAGCCTAAAAAATCTGTAAAAACATGCCAGGAATATTTGTTATAAATTTTTCTATAGGTGACCGTTCTTGCTGTTTGGGCACTTCAATGTGCTGTAATTTTAGTGTGTGTAATTAAAAATAATTTTAATGTGTGTAATTTTACGCTACCTACCATAGTGATTAGGTAGATAAACAATTAAAAAATAGTTCTGTCTGGCTGAAGTAACCCATTTCCAAATTTTAAGTGTTGTCCATTAAGCAAGGTTTTTGCTGGTGCAGTGATTATTGAAAACTGGTAGTTGAAACTAATCTTTTGAATATTTTTGTCATGTATCATCCATATTGGTAGTATCTTTTCCTGATGATTTGCTATAAAATAATTTATTCTGCAGTATAAAGCAGAATAGCTTTAAATATTTTTATCTGATGTAAACTTAAAAGAAACTGTAAGGCAGTGACTGCAGTACTGTAGCATGCAGTCTGAGTGCAGTGCAGGCTGAAAGTTGCTTGTAAAAGTTTTAAATGCTTGTATGCTGACAGGAAAGCCTGAACAAATTTGAATTCTGAAAATAGAAATATTGTTTAGGTAGCATAGCTCAATCGTATATTAAAAAGAATTCAGTACGTGTATTTGTGCAGATAGGAACGATCCTTCCTTTTGTCCTGCTTGCTGCTGCTCTGGGCTGTGCTTGCAGGGAGCAGGAGCAGCAGGAGCAGCAAGGGTGCCCACTTGAGCAGGACTCCATAGGCCAGTGTGTACTGTAGCTACATACTGCAAAGAGAACATCGTCTTACATGTGTTCACAGCTGTCTTTTACACTTCATTATACCTGGCAAAGAGGGCAAGAATTTGAAGTAACAATTAACTTACTGCTAAAAGGTTTTGCCATATAGTATGTGAGCTTGATTCATCTCTTCATTTTCTGCGGTCGTTTTAGCAGGCAACATGTAAGCCAATAGTCATGGAAAACAATGCTCTTCACAGCTTGTCCAAGAAAAGTAATATGCACAGTTGCTTTAGAGAAGCAAATCTTTTCACTTTGTGTTTTTTTTCTTTGAAGAAAATATATGCAGTTACAAAGACTGGAAATGGTGTGTCTTTAAAAATGCGAACTTCTTCCCTGTTTGATACAGCATCACCGTGTTGTTCCTTATATTAATGTAAGCGCTTAAGGGCTAGAGCATGTGGAAGGTGAGCTGCAGCTCCATCTTTAAACAACCTTGGATGAAAAGCCTTTTCCAGAAGACACAGAAAGAAAACAGTGTATTTGCAAAACAACAGTTTATCTTCTGTTTTGCTGCTTGGTGAAGCATCAGGCTTCTCAGACTTCTGGTATTGTGCAAATAGCTGTTCTACATCTGAGATTTTCAGAACCAGAGCTGTGCCAAATAATGCAAATAAAGTTTCTGACTACTGGGCGGATAATGCAATTATCACATTTCAGACACTGAACTTTCAGAGTTTTGAAAATTATAAAATAATTGTGGTATATTGAATTAATGGTTTACAAGTGTCAAGTTGCTTGGCATTAAGGGTTGGCCATTTTTTTTAGAACTACCATGTTTTATTTGTCAATTGATTGTTGCTGTGTTATCCTTTGTGTAGCTTTTGTAATGTCACTTCAGAACATGCATTCATGTTTTGTCTCATTAATTTCTGAATCACAATTGTCTATATCTCGTGTTTATTCATCCTCACTTCTCAGTGCAAATGCCTGTCTACAAGGAAGATACTAGAAGATTTATTTATTATGTAACTATAAAATTCAGGAGTCTATTGCTAAGCTTGTTCACTCTTCATGCTTTGTGCAAAAGCTACTTTTGCTACCTCTTACAGGGGGAAAGTATCAAGCCATTAAAATGGGTTTGTTAGGAAAGTAAGCTGAAGTCACCTTATATTGTTTCTACAATGACTGGCTTAGAATGAAACCCCTTGATCCATCTTTCTGCATGATTATGTCTAGATTCTATTCTACTTATGGGCCATTTCAATATTTATAAAATATTCTTTCTGAGTTAAATCTTGATAGATAATGTTCTGTTTTTAATATGTAGGCACAAGCATCACAAACGTGTAAAAGTGAATTAATAAAAATTCTTTATTTTTTGGTCTGAATGTTACTAAGTTTCCAGAGTGTGTAAAACATAACTTCCTGATCTTTAAAGTGAAAATTAAAAAAATGTATTGAGGGGGAGTAAGACAATCGACTGCATTTAAGAGCAGTTTCTGTGTATGATTTGTGGAGAAACGTTGCTCTTGATTGGGTTGCATTGTGTTAATGGACATGTAGTTGTTTACACGGTTTTCCCAATTGAAAGAGTAAAAATTATTCATTCTGCTGAATTAAACTACTGTTGGTGTTAATTTTAGCCAGCTTTAGACCTAATTCACTATGCCAGCATCTTAACAGTAGGATTGGTGAGATTAGACAAGTGTGGTGTGGATTTAGCTTTGCAGTAAGAATATGTGAAATGGAAAAACTCAAGTGATGGCATTTACTGAAGAGTGATACTATGTTTTGCTTTTAAGCCCACTCAGATAAAAGCTGATCTTAGTTTAGCATTATGCTTATTGCCTTTTAACTGGAATCTTTCTTGTGTCTTTTTCCACTTCCAGTTATTCATAAACCTGAATTTTCTAGATGTCTCATACTTGGAGGGAAATAAACACTAACTTAAAAATGTTGCCCACAACTCTGATACTAATATTTGCACTTGTACTTCATTGCTCTAGTAATTGTAGAAGTACTCGCAAGTTTACAAATTGTATTTTTAGATTTTGGAGGGAGAAAAAGGATTGATTAATTGCTTATTGCTTACTACCAGAGGCCTCAAATGGAAAAAAAAAAAA
>NW_010577042.1:40586-97407 GCF_000705375.1 Tinamus guttatus | reverse complement strand
CCCGCCCGCCCGCGCCCCCCCTTCCCTTCCCCAATTCAGAAGTGTTTTCTGCTTTTTAAAAATTGCATTCCCATACAGCACTGGAGTAAAGCTTGGCTGTGCTCTATGATGAATGCTCAGTTCCCAGTGCACAAACGAAATTACGGCAAATGGGAGGCTTTTCTGGCATCCAAAGAAACAAGAGCTGCAGTCTCGGATTTGATCTTTTTCTTCCAAAAAAATCAAAAAAAGAATATCCAAGTTAGTGGTTCCTTCACAGCCATGCACAAAGGTGAAGTCTAGAACCAATAGTTTCAGAGTACATTTGTAAACATCAAGTCTTGCCAGAGGCAGCAGAGGATGGGCACTTCACATTTCCGTATTAAAACAGGGACCGAGTGGAAGGTTTGCTTTGAACACATTTACCAAGTCTTGTTCAAGTCCGAGAAAGTGGAACGATCCATCTCAAGTCTTGGATTTGAAGACCATATTTCAAATGTCACAAAACAAACGAACAAAAAAACTACAACAACAACCAAAAAGAAAACAAAACAAAAACAAAACAAAAGAAAAAACCACGGTGCAATGAAATTTTCGTACTGTTCCTTCGAGGCTCAGTCACTGCTGTGCTTTGCATATTCAGGGATCCAAACAAAACCCAACTGAGGCATATGCATATTGCTCTATGTTCAGATCTTGCAGTTAAAAAAAAACCCGTCAGGTTCAAACTTCTGTCAAAGGAAAATCGGGAAATAAATAATGCTGGCATCACGTTACCACGTCAGCGAAACCTCGGGCGGCCAGCTCGCCTTGTTGAGGCCCAGGTGGCCCAGCATGGTCTGCGAGAGGCGCGTGTTGGAGAAGCGGGCCCACTCGGCGAAGAGCGGCTCCACCAGGTACGTCATGAAGCCTGCGGGAAGAGCAGAGGCGCGTGAGGAGCGAGCGGGAGAGCGACCGCGCGGCTGAGGGGCGCCAACGGAGGCCAGCGGCAACGGCTGCACGGCGGCCTCCACTTTGCGCTGGAAAATTCGTTTCAACATTTACAGTATGCTTAAAAGCAATCTCTCAAAATGTAGAAGATTTTACAATTAAAACAGCGGCATCATATTGGTTATAAATTAACGCCCTTCATTTCAGAACAATCGCCAAAGGAGGGGAAATACCGGAGAATGTGGGGGAAAGAAATATCAGAAACAAAGCCAAAGGAGTCTAGAAAACTTAAATCTCTAAAAGAAAAAGATTTCCTAACAAGCTATCACACATAAGCTGAACTATTTTACATAGGCAAAAAAAAAAAATAGATTGTTTCACAATTTTAAGCTCATTAAAAGTACTGAAAAAACAATCTGACAAGCTAGTCCCTTCTAAAGCCTTATAGCCTTTTATATAAGAGTATGCGTGTATGTGTGTGGGGGTTCGCCTATTTATAAATCCTATTTCCATGAACCAAATTCAATGGTAAAACTATCAAAGCCATGCTTGCTTTAAGCTGTCAATTACAAAAACGTATGATTAACAGCTTCTAATTTAAAATGGTGCAGCTGATAGAAACAAAAAACCTCATCTGTTCAGATTAATTTGAAGCATTAATTCATACTAGGTGGGAGGTTAAACTTCTTATTTTCTTTACTTTTTTCTTTTTTCTTTTTTATCTCAGACCCCTTTATATACAAAACAATTTTGTGTAAAAAATAACTCTAGTAAATAATAATCAACCCTTGCACTAGTATAAATCTAATTCAAGTTGGCAAAAAGCAGAAGATAGTATAATGGTAACTCGTGGTCCTGCATCAAATCTCTGTCCCTGCCCCTTTTTTGGTCCACATTTAAAATGAATACTGACATTCCAGAAAGCTAAAATCATCCAGAACCCCTTTTTTGACAAATTTGTTACAAAAGACCCCAGAGCCTGAAGGGAAGGAAGATGCCTCCTCTTCCCAGGAGGGCCAGTCCGGATGAGGCAAGAGCTGAGCAAGAACATGGGAAAAGCTACATATTGGATTCCCATTCCTGTTTGGTGAGAGCCTTCAGTCCCCACCGCTGTCAGTGCGGCGCCTTTCATAACCACTATAACCAAGGAGAAAAAGTTACAGCAAAGAAGGAAAAATTGTTCCTCGCACAGTTAAGTGCTGCCTAACACAGACAAATTAGGTACAAGTTCTAGGAAACATACGTAAAATGTAAAAATATTTTTTTTTAATTATTTTTCGAATTGCATCCTGAAAGAAATCCAGCGAACATACGTAAAATGTAAAAATATTTTTAATTATTTTTTGAATTGCATCCTAAAAGAAATCCAGCAAAATAAATTTAAGCACAGTTACCAATCTGGATGTTGGCAATAGTTTCTGTCTGTCGATCACACAGCGGACTCACACCCAAGTGATACTTTTTTTCAATGTCTCCTGAAGGAAGAGAAGCACAATAGCACTGTTACGTGGCTCAGCCCAAGCATGAGTTGCCAAACACTAACAGAGGTGGGTTATCCGACGTCGGTATCTTCACAGGGCGTTTGGATCCCTGCTTATGTAACAAGGGCGGTATTGTGCGATCAGCAATGATCTACCTTCCTCTCCCCTCCCAAGAACACAAACAGCCCCGTCAGTGAGACTAGCAACAGCTCTGTGTGTCTTCCATGAGACAGGCAATTACTGATAAGGACAACATCAATCACAGACTTCCAGAGTATTAACACACTTCTTTACAAAAACTCCTAATTTCTCATTTCTACAGCAATTTAAGATTTCCTCCTTAGCAACATAGAAAGGAACAACTGATCCTTCAAAAATTTCTCATTGCAGGTACGTATTTCTTGCTCTACTTGCACATTGTTGATACTGAATAATAAACTTCATGTGATCAGCACCACATAGTCTATGTTCTCCACTTATATCACAAATTAATGTTTCTCAAATCAGTGATGTATAATTAAAAAAGACACAATGATTAACATGCAATTCATGTGACAACTTTCTAACTACTCGATCACCCTGCAACTTCCTATTTCACCATTAAGTGGCAACTCCACAAGTAAGTTCTCCTCCGACTACATCCTGTTTCCGAGTGACCGATTTTAAAATAAAATTATGACAAATTGCTCTAGCCTCTCAAAATGGATTTTGCTTGATTAGACATGAAGGAAGAAGAGTACAAAGGAGTGTTTCATAATTTACTGAAACCCACTTGGTAAATGAGAAGCTAATTGCCAATGTGAAGGCCCAGTCAGGCTGAAGGATCTACTGAACCAGCCACGCTGGATTCAGATGCTGCACAGATTCTTCACCAGGTGTTAGCACCACCAACCTTTTGCAAGAAACACCCCCACTGAAAAAAAATATCCCACATACTGTCTGGTAAATCTCTATTAGTCCTAAATATAATCCCTTTAATTGCAAGCACTTATGATACATGAGGGCTCTTTTCTCAATGTGTATACATATCTATTAGCAGATCAGAGCACTTCTACTCTTTACTTGCCTTGATGGAAGAATTCCTCCGTTACTTTTTCACTCCACTGCTTACTCAGCTCCCAAGTCCGACATGGATTACAAATATCAGCACACTTCAAAGCCATCTAGCAAGTTAACACACAGTGTTAGGTTGCCTGACTTACTTCTTTCTATCCAAAAGAAACATTTTTACTTACTCCCTGAAAGCAGATTAGTTTAAGTTTTGGGAATAACAAACCTACCTACCAGTACTTTCTCCTAAAATTATGTTCTATGTTACATTAAAAAAAAAAAAAAGGCTTAGGAAACTATCAGGTCTCATGATGAGCTCTGAGTAATATGGAAATTCAGTCAAAAAAGTGAATACAGTGCCCCTGAATTTAACTCAGTGATTCACTGATTTTATTCACTAATGCAGAAGACAATAATAAACTCAGAAAAGGAAATGTCAAAGTAATCAAAAGTAAGCAAACAGTATTTTGTGACACCGTTTAACTCTCTGTGTAACGCTCAGGCTTCTCCTTTTTCTGTAATGGTTTGTATGGGACGGAACTTCTGACCTGTTTGTTCACTTTCTTTTACAGTTAACACAATGAGCCTAATAAGAAAAATTTCTGTGAACTCTAGCAGACTTTCTCAAGGCTTTGGTTTTCCAAAGTTACTAAACCTTTTTTCTAGTACAGTAAAAAAACCCTAGGTACTATAACACCGTAATACTTTTTCTCCTGAACTATGTTCTGCTGAAGCATTTCATGGTTCTGAGACTCCACTGGAGGCATCAGAACAACTAACCCTTGTCTTGGAAAGAAATCCCTCCTTGCTTTGGTAGCTCCAAGTTACCAGACTTACCAGCACATGGCATTGCTTGGGACAAGTGCTGCAGAGTTAGAGAGGAAGGACAAAAATGCAGAGAACAATCCTTCTTGTAATAAAAAGACGTTTCTACGTCACTTCAGAAACTCAAGACAGCCAGAGAGAAGTATTTAGCATTCTAAGTAAATTATTTTTGAAGCTAAAAAAGGTGTTTTAAAAAGTATTACTAAAAAAAATTCACCTGTAAAATGAAGTGACGATGATTTGCATCCTCTAAACATAGGTCTCCTCTATCCAAATGGGATCGAAACATGGACAGATACTCATTTTGCTGGCTGATGTCTGTGGCAAGAATGAGATCACCTATCTGACTTTCCATCAGCTGCCTGAAATTAGCGATACCGAACAGTCCAAAAGCATGAAAATTAAGAAAAATAACCAGCATTAGATTAACATGTCTTTATATCATGTTCAGCATTACACTCATGCAAGTTGTAATGGCTTCTATCAGCATTCTCAGGGTATTTCTTCTAAATTTTCTTTGAAAATGTTGTACAACATTTATTGAAATACTGCGACATTTCATAAGCAGCTTTCAGGAAGACTAAAATTTTTTTCCTGTCTCTTTTTCAAACAAACTCATTGTTTACTGTTAATTTATAGTTAAAGTAGGTGAAAATATTATATTTAAAATTTTTAAATTTTTAATTACATTGGGGTGACAGAATTAGAAAAGGCTGCCAAGTTCAATCTAAACAGGTGGTTGAGTACATGAATACACATCTTCAATGTGCTCACAGTACATGCTATTTTCCAAGCATACTGCACCACGAACTGCTCTAGCAATGTGGTATCCAGGATCTCTTAAAATAGATCTGAATACAAAATGTAATTATGAATTACCATGCAATAATTTAAGCTGTGCAAAGCTGTCAGCTAACTTGGACCTTAAACTAATCTACATAATGCTGTATAAACATACCTGTTTTCTAATGACATATGTGCAAATAAGCCAGATTCTCTCAACAACCCTACTGCTGATCTCCAGTGATGGTTCTCTAATACTGAGGTATTCTGCAAATAAAAATAATAGTAGAGGCATCAATCAATCAACAGGATTTTTTAAACAGAGCTAAAATTAAGCGCTGTGCCACACAGTTTTTCAAAATAAGATGTTTAAAAAATAACTCAAAAACTCAGAACACTTTATTAGCTTGCGCGTATTCTATCCCAGTACCACGGAAACAATCTATAGGTTCAAACCTACATCTAGATAAGGATATTACATTTTTTCAGTAGTCCTCACACGCAAATCTGATTCTAACAAAATAACTAATTTCCTACTTACCTTATATAAAGTTGCTAGGTAATGGTTTGTTTTAATTAGGAAAGGTTGGTTGACGCCTGGGTGATCCAAATCATGTGTGGCAGCTGCAATTAAACTGAGCAGAACATCCCATGGAGTTAAAGATTGGGAAAGCTGCAAGATAATAATAATAAATGTCATTCTGTTAGCGAAGTGTGCCCCTAAAAAACTGCAAGCATTCCAACAATGGCTTAAGCATTATTCCTTATGCACGAGAAGATTTAACCACAGAACATACTAGTTTCTGTCTGGTAATGAAGTGCTCTTTGTAAGAAGATCCTGCGAACACTGAATTCTTAAAATTAGCTGTCCATCTCATTTACAAAGTCTCACTATATGGGAATATTCTACTTTAAATACAGTTTAAAACAGTTCAAGACATTTAAAAAAATAATTAAAAAACCCTTTATTTTAAAAGGAAGAAACCAATGTCCTAGAAACCTCAAGACCTGTTCAGAACTGCCTTCTACTCTTCTTCAAAATCTCATTTCTAATTCTAGTGGGAAAGGAACTAAAGAAGGAAAGATCTGCATAAACTAACAGCCCCTATTTCCAATAAACATGTACGTGACTAACTAAATGTGCAACTGCCTGGCCTCATTTCCACTATTCCTGACTGTTTTTCTTTCTGGTTGGGGATTTTTCACTCAGCACACACTAACCTCCTTGCTAAAACTGAGAGGACGGTCCTGCGCGCACAGCGTTCCCAAGCAGCAGCCTGCAAGCAGAGCAGCCCGTGCTGCCCTCACCCTGGCTGCCAGGCAGCTCTCGCCCGCCTCTACCGCGCGTAACGCGGCAGAACCAGCTGAGCTGAGCTCTGTGTGCCCCCCAAAACAGAGGCTACACTCGTATCTGAAGCGCTTCCAAACTTTCTTAATTAATATTAATCAAAAATGCTCTGAGCTTCCAAACCATATGGGAGGGAGGGAGGAAGGGAAGGCAAGAGAAGGGAAAACTCTCGATGCTTTGCTGCACTGTGCCTTTGACACAAATCCATCAACACCAAAGATGAAGAAAGCAAGAGAAATGGTAGTTTCTGGAAAAAAAAATCCTCTAATCCTACTATTGCCATCTCTGAGTTAGGCTGCAAAAATGTCTACATAAATGTCTTTGGGCACGGTGGCATGTTAGGTAGCTGCAGTTCTAATTCCCTAGTGTGGTTCATGATGAAATAACACGAAAGCCACCACCACGCCAGGGGAGGTGAAAGGGAAGGGCCCAGTGCCAAGTGTGAAAGCTCCACAGCAGCAGCACAGCGGCTTCTCCCTCCATTTCAGAAGTTTCCAAGTTGGAGGGAAGTTCCTTTTTGTAAAAAGTGTGCATGCGTGTGTGTATGCATATACACATTTATCGTGTGTCTCTGTGCACACACAAACCATACATGTATACACAAAAATAAACACATATGTTTCTAAATTTACATGCAGTGTAAAACTGACAACGCTCCCTTACCTTAGGTTCTTGCAAATAACAGTGCATGGCCTGAGTCACATCAGCAGCATGAACTGCATTATGGTAAGGGTTTTGACTGTGATAATCTTCTTGAACCATAACTGCAGGAAAATAACAAATATCCAAATTTAAATAAAATAGCATCTTTTCATGTGCCCTTTTATACATCATTCTTAGGCATAGAAATATTACACAATATCACAAGTTATGCACAAATGAGTGTCAAAGTTGATGAACTTGACACCTTGGTACAAAATGTCTTTATATGAAGAAACAGTATTTTCTAAAAGAAAACAACGCTATGTAAAATCATCTCAGAGTGAAATTTATGCAACTTGAAATCAACACATATTTTGAAATACTTTGAGAACTTCCCAGGAAAGATTCCCTTTGATAAACTAGCCTGCCTGAACGTTGAGGACCCTGGAATACAAAATGAAGATGACACTATTTACCAGAACATCAGGATGACTTCATACCATGCTGGCTGCCTTGAAAACAGACAGGGCCAGAGGAAGTAGGCACTGCTTTACTGTCATATGAAGTGTTTTTCTTTCCCCTTCAGAAGAGTGGTCAGGGGAGGCCACCTCTACACACAGTTTGGGCATCTTCTGATACTTGTACTCAACCAAACTTAGGCCTATATGCAATTTAAAAAAGAACCTCTTTTAGATGGTGGTCTGTTTAACCACTCCAAGATTTACCTTCTCTACTAAAAACCTTCCTTCCTTTCCTCCTCTATCCCCCAACCTCTTGGCCATCCTTCAGTATTATAGGTTAAATGTCTCAAGGGGCATCCACAGTAATTAGAGTGCAGGGGTGGGTAAAAGAACTGTCAGATTTTAAAAGAAGGAGGGGAAGAAGATGTGAAGCACAGCAACCCAAGTATATTCCACACTGGAGAGTTGTGCCTGATAAAACGCATCAGCTTTTCCCAGCAAGCCTTCAAATAAGAGTTTCCTGACCGAATACAGTTCATCCACCAACCTCGCTCAAACAAACAATCCACCGCATCCTTTTCAAAAGGAGAAAAAAAAAAAAAAAAAAGAAGGTTCCAGCAATTCTCAAGCTAGAAGTGGCCTCCATGAGGCTATAAGCACCATGTGAGCTGTCCTGGTCTTCTGTATTTTGTCGTCAGATTACTTTGGACCAGGTAGAAAATGTATCAAAAGAAGAGAATGATGTAAGCTCATGCTAAGAGGCAGCATCTGGTTTCTTAAATGAACAGATGTGCAAGGATAGGGTGAATAAATGCTTTTGTACTGCTGTTAAGTAGAAGGCTCTGTGGCCAATTCTAGAATAAAGTTTTGCCTTTTCCCACCAACCTAATCTTATTTTAGTGGCTTACAGCTTCTTAGAGTTTTGTTATGTTTTGACAGCTAGCAAACTAATCCAGTTATTCCTAATAGGACTTTCAAGTCAAATAATCTCTTTTGCTGGATCAAAATTAACCAAGAGATAAGCAAGAGGACCAAGTAAAATATACTGAACAGCCTAAGACCAGATTGCATCTTCCAGTGCTTATCAGTACATTAAAACATGAAGCACAGTACAGAGAAACCGATAAAATTTCTAAAGCAGAAAGAACTCAATGGTGAAAACAAAAGAGTCCTCTCACTTGAAAGAGGAAAAAAGCCTTCTGAACATCATTTCTCCTCTGCTAAATAACAGGCTTTATAATATATATATATATATATATATACATATATATTGTTTCCTGGCTCAGTTAAGAATTAGCATCCTCCTCCACAGAAGAGAAAAAAGGCAGAGTCATAGGTAACCAGAATGAAGGAATCATCCCATCGGGGTCTACGACTGATATCTGGGTGCAGACAGCTCCATCAGGTGTCAAGTGATGGCAACACTTGGTTTGCATATTCCCCATCGTATTTACAGTTCTTTCCATAAAGACATTTCACTGATACAGGCCCAAAAATTCTGTCCCTTCACCTGTGGAAAAAGCTTGCCCAGAGGACAGTGAATATTTGTGCAAGAGTTTGGACAAGAGAGATGCAGCATCACATTGGCACAGGTAATATGACCAAGGTAGCCATATAGTCATTCATTATATATCATTATAGTTAGGAAACTGTTATCTTTGTTCCCAAACAAATGCTAAAACTGAACTGAAAAATCAGAACTAAGAAATGACTATCCTTTCCTCCCCTCAAAATCACATGAAGGAATTCACATATATTCCTGATGATTTAGATTCATATAAAAATAATACAGCATCTGCTAAGAAACTACTAAGCTTGTTAATACCTTTTTGGATTTAATATGAGATTTCAATACTCATAGAAACTCCTGAGAGATTTTGTTTAAAACAATATACTTCTTTAAATAACTGCACAATCTGGACTGCATTAGTAGGTTTCAACCCATATTGCTAAACTCTAACCAGCACTTTCATTAATAACTTAAAATGCAGATAAACATCAATATTCACCATAACAAAAAGCTGTATTTACCCAAAAATCTACGAAGTTTCATCGTATCTAACTGGAAGTGTTCAATTAGTCCATGAAGATTAAACAGATGGAAGGTTAAGCTGACTAGACTGTTTCCTAAAAATAAGATGAAAATACTAATTCATTGGAAGTCATGACATCAGTTACTCTTCATAAGAAATGTATTTCAAAAAAAATTGCCACAAAAATTATACAAGTAAACTTCTCTATACAAATTCATGATAAATAATTTGAAATTTATCATATAATGTGATTCCATCAACTGCTTCCTCCAAAAGTCCTCAGTATTGTACACTGACCAACAGAAGGGAAATGTCAAAAATGCCCCAGGTTTCAACATGCAGCCCTGATACAAACAGAATTCAACCTTTTTGCTATATCACACCGTATTTTTTTATAAACGGATACGCAGCTTGAAGAGAAATAGAAAATAATCAGGCAAAGAAAAAAAATGCTAACAAATGCTGTCAATCAGTGTAAACTGTACACATGCTACCTCATAATTTCATCATGTATTTTGCTACATATCTCTTATCTCACTGGAAATTGAGGGGAAAAATACATTTTTCTAGGAATTTAGTACTATTGAAAGATTACATTATATTTTGCACACTGGTAGCTCTAATATTACTATCACATTTTTACTTATTATGCTATTGCAAGAGGCAGAAAGAAATAGGTTGCAAATGAAACACACCACAAACAACATGTAGTGACAGATTACTCAGTTTTGGTGCATTTACTCTGACGGTCTTCATTTAACAGGATTTAAAGCACCTACCACAGACAGAACTGAGGTCCAAAAAGACAAAAATTTCTGCCACATATTGTCAGTTATTATCAGCCTTCAAGTATTTGCCTGTGCATGGCAATTCCCACATGCACTAAAATAAACAATTCTTCCAACGTTTAGTCAGTGGCTTCTTTCTTACAGACTTGTACAGGGCAGCTCATCATGCAGTTCTACAGGCAGCATTCCTCACAAAAAATTTAAAGTACAAAACTGGCTGCTTAAAATGTTCTCTTCCAATAACTACGATAGGATGCAAAGATGATAGAAAGGCATCCACAAGAGAAATTGTACTGACAGTAACTAAAACGTATTAAAAAAAAAAATATAACAGGTTCAGAAAACCTTGTACAAAAAGGATGATTTCAGATTACTCCCAGGTGACAAACCAATGTGAAATAAGCCACTCTTGCACACATTATCTTAGCTCATAGCCTTTTTCATTCAGTTTTAACTACTCTAAAAGTTATAGGTTACCTACCTAACACGGTACTTGTAAAAATCTTTATTGCGCACTTTTTATATAAGAATTTTCTGCATCAAATCAAACTGCAAGGACTTTATTTTTACATTAGGTTAAGCCAAGCATCCCTTCAACAAATCAGGGAAGACAGCTATCCTTTAGGGCTACTTATTACTTCTGAACTCCGTTGCTGTTTGTTTTTGCCAACTTCAAATGCTCTAACTGCATCTCTGCTCCCAACTCCAACTGATCCGGAGTTGCTTCCCGCTCACGGCCGGCTCCAAGCGCCGGCCCGGCCGCTCTCCCAAATGCCTCCTTGGTCTCCCCTCTCCCGTTCAAGCTCCGTCTGCGCTGCTGCCTACCGCAATATAAAATTAACCCTATTCCTACGGCAGCCCCGTTACTTTCCAGCACATTCACAGATCTGCTTTTTCTGCGTTTGTTCAGTGAGAGAGACATTTTGGACACAGCCAGATATATTAACAGCCTTCTAGATTTTTTTTTTAAATCACTAAATAAGCAAATTTATTTGTTAACTTACATCAAAATTACTACTTATAATCTTGCAAAAGTATTTTTTTTTAAAAAAAGAAAGAAACAGCAACCCAGAAAGTATAGGATGGGGCTATTATACAAATTAATGACTATCACCAGTACCAATAGCAATGGCATTTTAACAGAGTGGACAGGCAAACTATAATTTAAAGACTTTTAAATCAAAAAGTACAACCTGATGAAATTTATACTCATTAGTAAACAATCAATCACATGCCACAGCACAAGAGCAAAAGGTACATTCTATTGTGTTAGAAGAAATAAATATATGAAATGGCAAAAGTATATGAAATAACAAAAGTAAACTCACCATTTGTCAGTCTATCAAAAAGAAAAATATCAAAATTCCAATTTCCAACCTTCTCCAGCATACACTGAAAGAAAACAAAAAAGTTGTTATCTTTTTTCTTAGTATGTTTATATTTGCCCTTAGCCCAGAGCAGTATTAGACATTTCAGTGACAGATGCAAGTCTTAGAATTTCTATGTTCAAAAAAACAGCTTTAAAAGAATCATTAAGTTTGTCTGAAAGTCAAAAGATACAATTTCATTTTAAATTTCAAGGTTTTAAATTTAAAATTAGTTTTACAAACTGAAATATGAGAAGTGACTTGACAGTACTATGCAAAGAAGTTTGAGATTTTCCTTTTATCACTTAGGCAATTTCTTAATTGTAGTGAGATGTAAAATTGTTTTCAATTACTTTGATATTGATATTGTAATTGTACATTGAATTGCAACTATCTTCCATTACATGTTATCTAATTCTTTTAAATTAGATAAAACCAGAAAGAATATAACAAAGTAACTCTACTGTGTGCAAATTTGGGAAAGAAAGGAAAAAGTGGAGACACCTGTGTCGGGGCGCACACTCACATTTCATATAGCCATGTTAGTAAATGCACAGATCACAAAACCCAATCAGAAATCTTCTAGAGTCACCCGAGCTCCTCTGAGCTTGTTCTAGATCTCCCACTTCCTAACCTCTTCACTTCATTAATGTCCAATTTATGTGTAGTCCTTTATCCTAACTTCTCTTTCTCAGAAAAGCAAGAAATCTATATATTTTACTATACAAATAAGACAAGCTTTTAATTCCTTCCAGAGAAACCAGCTCTTCACTCTCCAACTCATCCAGCTAGCACTTCTTTGCAGTTGCTCCACATGAACTCTTCCTTCTGCAAGCTTGAAGAATGAGAACCACAAATAACATTCTAGGCCTCACCAGGGATTAACAGTGACAATCTTTGCCACTCCCACCTCTACCAGAACTAGCTCTCCAGCAAGTTTAGCAATAAATACTTGCCTTCTTCACAGACTGGTAGAGTTGTTTTGTGATCCAGATACTATGTTCTAGCTTTTCTCCACCAGCCACAAACTCACAGAATCACAGGACGGCTGAGGTTGGAAGGGACCTCTAGAGATTACCTAGTCCAATCCTCCCTGACAAGCAGGGTCACCCTGAGCACGCTGCACAGGATCACATCCAGGCAGGTTTTGAAGATCTCCAGAGGAGACTCCACATCTCTGGGCAGCCTGTTCCACTGCTCTGTCATCCTCACAGTGAAGAAGTTCTCCCTCTAATTCAGGTAGAATTTCCCATGCTTCGGTTTGTGGCTGTTGCCTCTTGTCCCGTCACTGGTCACCGCAGAAGAGAGTCTGGCCCCATCCTCTTGACACCCTCCCTTAAGGTAGTTGCACACACTGGTAAGATCCTCTCTCAGTCTTCCCAGGTTAAACAGGTCCAGCTCTCCCAGACTGTCTTCATAGGACAGATGCTGCTGTCCTCTAATCATCTTTGTAGCCCTACGCTGAACTCTCTCCAGTAGCATCTTGTCCCTCTTTTTATCAAGGAGCCCAGAACTGCCCTCAATACTCCAGATGTCGCCTCACCAGACTGAGTAGAGCAGGGGAATCACCTCCCTCGACCTGCTGGCAACACTCCTCCCAATGCACCCCAGGTTACCGCTGGCCTTCTTGGCCACAAGGGCACACTGCTGCCTCATGGTCAACTTGTTGTTCACCAGGATTCCTAGGTTCTGCTCTGCAGAGCTGCTCTCCAGCAAGTCAGCCCCCAGTCTGCCCTTGTGCATGAGGTTATTCTTCCCTAGGGGCACTTGCCTTTGTTGAGCTTCATGAAGGTCCTCTCTGCCCATCTCTCCGCCTGTCCAGGTCCCTCTAAAAAGCAGCACAGCCCTCTGGAGTATCAGCCGCTCCTCCCAGCTTGAACCATCAGCCAGTGTGCAGAGGGTGCTCTATGCCCCTTCATCCAGGTCATTGATGAAGAGATTGAGTAAGAGCAGACCCAGTACTATCCCCTGGGGGACACTGGTAGCTACAAGCCTCCCATTGTGCCACTAAGCACGACCCTCTGAGCTCTGCCTTTCAGCCAGTTCTCAATCCACATCACTGTCCACTCATCTAACCCAGGCTTCCTGAGCTTGCCTACAAGGATTTTATGGGAGACAGTGTCAAAGGCTTTGCTGAAGTCAGGGTAAACAACATCCACAGCTCTCCCTTCATCGAGCCTGCCAGTCATGACACCAGCGAAGGCTTTCAGTTTGGCTAAGTGTGATCTCCCCTCAGTGAATCCACGCTGATAGCTCCTGATCACCTTCTGGTCCTCCACATGCTCAGAGACACTAGAGAATTCAGAGTTATCAGAAGAAATAAATGACATTAACAAGATCCTGCTACAGTCAAATTACAAGTATATTTTTAGTTCCCTCCTTCCCAATTCTCAGATTCTTCCTATCCCATAGCCTGGTCCCACTTACAGTCAGTATCAAGAAACAGTCTTTGGGATCATGAACAGTTGATTCCTGGGAACATATCTTGCTGACTCCACTTCAGCACTACCCATCCTCGGTCCACAGCAGCCAGCATGGCATCCAAATAACAGTTATTTTATTAGTACTGCCCATCTTCCCAGGACAGTGTTCTACTTCATTGCAGCACAGCTATGTTACAGCTTTTCTCTTCTAGAGAGTGCCAGCCACATAAGCCCTAAAGATCAGCCCAAAAGCCTTGAGGGGAAGGGATGGAATTTGTTAGAAATCACCTCAAGAGGAGGACTATTTCGAACGTGTGTTTTATATATATATATATACACACACACATATGTTTTATATATATATATATATAATGTGTTATACACACACATATGCACACATACAAAAAGAATACACAGAATTTACATTGCTTACACTATTTCTTACCATGAGATAAATGCATGCTACTGAATATATAAGGAGAGAGAAAAAAAAAAAAAACCAACAAACCTTTGCTTGCCCATTGTAATCATCATCTAAAATATTTGAGGAATTTGGAACAGTGATACCACGGAAAAAACGGGAAGATCTCAGGTATCGCTGGAAACTAAGCAACCTTCTGACATTTCTCGCAGAAACAGACACTTCAATCTCAGAATTTGCTAGAAAAGAAAAAAGAAAATAAATACTCAAAAGTAACATTTTAAAAAGCTGCTCAAAGAAGCCTGGTAAAATAAATGTGCTGTAAATTCTTATTTATTTATTTTTACCAATATTTGATATTGGTGAATCAAACGTAACACCAACAGAGATCTTTATTAATAAAATGCACTTAGCCATGGCTTATAAATAAAAGCTTATTTATGCATCAAGTGAAAAAAAAATAAATGCATAAAATATAAATAAAACATTATTCTAAGGAACACTGTTATTGTTATGACAGAATTATAATGGAAGTTGTATAACACACAGTATCGCAAACAGGTTCTTGGGGGAAAAATGCTCTCCTGTAAATATATTCAACCTATGCTCCTGGCTAATCACACACAATATATACAGAAGTAACGCAGAATTAATGCAGGAGTTACAAGAATGTTTTGAACATCAACAAATAACTTGTATACAGAGTTTAGAAGGTGCTGGCAAAGTTTCAAAAACCCTCAAGTCATTTAGGTGCTTTTGCACATATTTTTCTTCCTGATTGCAAAACAAGCCCCACATTTACTTTCACATTACTCATAATTCCTTTACTCAGTACAGTTAAATCAATACAAAAAGTTTTTAGCCTGTTCACAAAGAACAGTCCGAATATCTTACTTCACCTTTAATAAGTTAACCAGTTTAAGTTTCAAAGGACTGACTTTAGTTTACAATTTTATATTTTCATTTGTTATACTCTCAACAGCAATTTTCTACAACTGACAGTTCATAATATGGATATTTTATCACTCTGCCCAAACAGTGTCACATAAAAAAAGATAATAATTAAAAAAAAAAAAAGAGTGAAGACATTATCCATGTTCATGGAAGTTGATGGACCCATGCTTTTCACCAAAAATACATGTCCTTAAAATCCACACAAGCCCAAGTCTATTACACAGGTCTCCCATCCTTCTGTGAAAAAGGTGTATTAAAAGCAGGTGAAAATTAGACTGATTTTTAAAAGCAAAAACTATGGTCCTTAATTATTAAGCCACTTAATCTAAACTAGGCAACTAGTTTTACCTACCAGCCCATTACAGAGTCTACCCAGGAAGACTCTGGTTTGCTGCAAATACAGCTTCTAATCCAAAAAGGTTATTATATATATATATAAAATGGACAGTTTTGGAATGAATAAAGTTTTTAACCTTTAAAAGCTGGCAGCAGGGACAGAGCAAGTGCCAGCGTTTGCAGTACAGCGTTCCAGCTCTATTCTTAACCCAGTGCCCTGGGTCTGGTCCTTCCAGACGTATCAAAGACAAGTGAAGAGACACTCAGTGCACACCTTATTCCACAACTGTGCACTCAACAAACAACTTATTAATAGCCTGAATTAAAAACCTCAGTGACCTCCAGTAAGAGCAGCTTAGTTCCACATCAGCCAAGACGAAAATCTACCATTCCTACCCCAGCAAAGGTTTCCACCTTACTGTTTTACACCTTCTCATTAATACATTTGGTAATTGTACATTTGGTACATTTATGGTAATAAAATGTCTTTCAATAGTATGGAAATCAATTACAGTAACATACAACAACAAATAAAATGCAGTGAGAGTCTGCATTAACAGGGATTATATTGCCAAAATTAGTATAATTTTTCAGGCTTGCCTGAAACACATTGGGCAGTCTACTAAGATACCCAAGCTCCCAATCATTTCAAAGAGGTAACACAGGCAACTTCAGCTGTGGGTTTTTTTTTCCTCCGTCATCACAACTAAGGACATTTCTTCTGAAGACACTGATGCCAATACACATAAATCACAGTTATGCAAATGGGTGTACCACATGAGAGAAGTTTGCTTACAAAACAACATTCTTGCATCCAGGAGGCAACTAAATAAATAGGTTCTGTTGTGCTGTGTTACTCTACCACTATTTCTAATGAAGTTTTCTTTTAGTAGGTCAGAGTATAAGCCATAGCGAATCCAGCAAGACACAGAAGGAAAAAAGAAATGCAATATAGTGCTCCTGCCTTTAGATAGAAGGTTTCAACTAGGAATTTCCCCTATTCCCTTTTCCCCCTAGTTTTCACCCAACCCCTTAAAATCCAAATTTCACAACTGAAGGTTCAAAATGAAATAACAGAAGATTGAATTAACACAAGAGACTTAAGCTGTCCCCAAGTTCAAATACAAAATCTAGACTCAGAATTTCAGCAAAACATATTAGTAGGAGAAACCATCACTCTTCAGAATATAAAGTCTTTCTTGATCGTCTTTTAGTAGGAGAAACCATCACTCTTCAGAATTATAAAGTCTTTCTTGATCGTAACTAGTCTTTTACAAATCTATAGTTACAAGAAGCTATTTCCACTGTCATGCTGCTAAGTCTCACAGTCTCATAGGCCATCCAACAGATTTTGCCAGCAAGGCTTTCAACGGAGAAGTGTGGTTATTGGAAAGTACAATCCTGATTTACTTCATAACATACTAACGAGACATTCATTAAAAACAAACAACAACAACAAAAAACACAAAAAACCCTATAGATCATCCATTCGTATAGATCAGAAACTACCTTCCTTACACAGCAATCCTACTTTTTCTACTCCAGGTTACAAAACAGTTCTGTTGCAGCTGGTGTAACATAAACGAGCAAGACCAAAGCCTACTTCATTCCAGCCTCTGGCCAGCAATGCAGCTACAACTATTTCACATATATATCTCAAGTTTGCGTGGAAATAATAACAGCTTGGCCCAACTGCCTTGTCATTTAGATCTGCAATGATTAGCATAACTTCCAAACGAGCAAAGCGATGTTCATACAGCCCTGCAACTGCAGAACACCTGACTCAGGCAGACTTCAGCAATCCTGAAGGGGATTATTCTCTTTAACAGATAAATATATGCTAAGGACAACTCAAGATAGGTGAGTCAGATGTGGAGGTTTGACAGGCAATTAATTTAAAAAGAAGGCTGAAAAAGAAAATAGCTAGCTTTCAAAGAAGGGGGTTCATAAGCTGCCGCAGCATGGGCAGCATCCCTGCCCACAGCTTTCCTCGGGGCAGGGTAAGTGGGAAGGACCAACCCCGCGTTGTGGGAGCCAACAGAGCCGAGCTCAGGGGAAGGACTGGCGAACCGAATGATGCTGCGTGTGCAGGGGAAATGTGGCCTTTACCTCCTGGCACAACAGGAAAGCTTATTCCCTTTAAACACGCAATTAATGAAACTTGATCTGAATTTCGGGAGCTCCACAAAAAACAAGCTGCTGTTGTGTACTCACACAAGATTAAGGCAAAGAGGGCATTACATTTGCTAAGACCAGCCTGCTTCATAGTTTGTTTGGTTTTTTTTAATGAATGCCCTTCACTTTATTTGGAGCTTTCAATGTGCTAAATGCCTTTATAATGTGCAAAACTGACCATACGCTCAAGTGCTGGACAGCATAAGGGCAAACTAAAAGGAGAAAATAAATACATAATAATATTTTATGCTCTTAAGACCTGGGACTGAAGGATGTTGAAATGTTAAGAAGGAAGCTACAAGACTTGGAAGTGGCTTGGACACAAGGAACCAAAGACAAACTGCAGATCTTTGTGCCTCATAAGCAGCAACTCCACTAGGACATCCTTGCTTTATTAACTCTTTGCTCCCTACTTGAATTCGGAATACCAGCCAATGTATTTGTAACTTCCAATTTATTTTTTATTAAGATAGTTATATTCTTGTTTCTAACCATCTTAAATGAGAAACTGGTATGAGACAAAAAATCTTTCTCTAAAATAAAGGGAAAAAAGGGAATTCTTCTGTTTCTAAATCTCAGTTATTTTAATTAATGTTACGCATGAACACCAAGAAAATAAAAAACCAAAAAAGGTGTTTTAAGGCAACAGATTTAAATTCTATTTTAATCTCTTCTAAAAGTTTCCTACTCTTAGTGTACTGTAATTCATGAAAAGCTAAAGGAAACAACCTTATTACACTGTACAGGGATATTTAACACCTAATTTCTCACATGCAAATCAAAATACAAAACGTAGGGAAAAGAAAATTCAAAATCATTGCCTATAGAAGCATTTTCTATGAAATACTGATATATTTTCAGAATTTTTAAATTATTTCACCTCTTGCATAGCAATGAATTACAACAGAAGGAAGAATGATATCTTATTTTTTTTAATTATAAAAAACTTAAACCCTAGCAAAACCCTTCAGCCCTCAGCCTCGTGTGGGTTCCTGCTCAGAACAAGGCTATCCAGGATAAGAACTTTACCTCACATTTCTTCCCTCAAATAGGAAAATAGGAAATTATCCACAACAGAAGTTATGCCGGGGATCTTAGATATCACTGCCACTAACAAAAAAAAACAAAAAAGGGAACAAAAGAATATTTGGGAGGATTGAGAGGATGGACCTTTCTTATCATATGATTGAACTGACAACTGAAGTCTAAGGTGCACAAGTCCACCAGAGGAGTTGTTTCTCTTCTAAGAAAAAAAAAAAAAAAAAAAAAAGGAAGCTGAACCAAAAGGAATCCTTTTTCTTTTCATAAAAAGAATTCCTTACAAACTTTCTGTAATAAGCCAACTACATATTTGCTTAAATATTTTTGTTATCATTTTCACGTAACAGGTATTACCATCAAAACTGGAGTAATATTAGAAATTTCCCATCACCTCTAAATACGTAGATTTAGAAGAACTATTCAATGCTAAAGCTGTATTCCAATGGCCTTCAGCATACGAATCATTCAGTATTTATGATTTCAATGTTCACAATGTTTCTATGCTTTCTCCCATTCACACCACTAGAGGGACCTATACGCATTCTGATTTCTATCAAAACCATTAGGCAACGTAGCCTTAAATGCATATAAAAAAGATTTTAGGAGTTTTGCTATTTAGCTCTTCTTTAAAAGTTTTCCCCTTCTGTGATATGCATTTTGGAGTGGTTTCAGGTGGTTCAGACTGCATAGTACTGAACACCCTACAACTTTTTGCTGATGATTTACTGAGCTACAACCATCACCCCTCATCTGCTTTCTGGCACTCCACGCACTAAGCAAGGTGTATGTGCAGCTGACAACGGCAGGGCCTGAACTAGAAAACTCTGCCAAAGCAAAATATTTAGAGGAACAACATCAGCATACAGGCCCATTCCTCATAAAAACGGATTATCCTGGAGCCTCTCCATTTTCAGTCAAGGTATGGATGCTCTCAAAAGACAAGTACACACGATAGAGAGCAGTTCAGCAACTCTTCTACCCAAAGCAAGGATAATATCGCAGACCATCACTAAAGTTTTATTTTTAATGTCTTCCAAGTAAACGCAGTTCTTGGGGGTCCTAAAATTCTCCACTCCTGTGATGAAGTAATTACAAAACCACCAAGTAATCCCTTTTGGCTGTTTCCCACCCCCCAGAAACGGAAGAATTCAGGAGTAACACATCATGGTTGACAGACAAAAGGAGAAGATCCTTTATAGGGCTGCACAACTATCAGTAATAAAATCTAACCATGAGCACAGGAGAAAACAAAAAGAAGGTGCATGTGCTTTAGGCATTATGTATATATATATATAAAAAAAAAGGGGGGGGGGCAGGGAACACTTATAAATCACCTCGAGGAAGAACACATGAGAGGTTCAGAAGAAATGGAAAAAAAAAATAGAGCGTCTTCTTGCACAAAGTTACCTCCACCAGAAGCCAATGAACTGCACTAGTGCAAGACTCCAAACCACACATACTGTTTTACAGAAATGTGAAGTTTGTACAAAAAGAATCATTTAAGGAGGCAAAATATATATTATTAAACGGAAGCATTATATAGAAATATAATTCTTACATAGATTATTGTTATATAGAAATTATATTATTATTATTGTATCAAAAATTAATTCTTAATTATATTCTTAACTGGAAGTTTTTGCCCTGAAATCTTACTTAACGAAGCACAAGAACATTTTCATTTCAAGCTTAGCTCAGCTGCGGGGTTTTTTTTTTGGCCGGAGCTATATTTATAACATTTTCTGTGAACAGGCTTTTGTGACTTCCCCACATATGACTGCACTAAACACAAGCCAAAATTTCTCTCCTATGGAGGAGGAAAATTATTTTAATAATCCAGATTATGCATAATTAGATGACAAATTCAGAACACGCCCTTCACCGAAAGGGCAGCTTTTAGGGAAATGCACGCAGTGCAAACTTTTCACCTTCACCTGAATCTTCAGAAGGAAATGAATCCTTCTTTCAGTGCCCGATCACACAGCAATCGTGTGATCAAAAAAATCTTCTTGCATAATTTTATGCATTCTGAAATTCAGCTTTCTTTACAACAGACTGCGAAACAGAAAAAAACAGTTGAAGTTTTTCTTAAAAGAGATTCTGCTACGTCATTCCTCTGTTTTATTGAAACAAAACAGGGCATCCAGCTTCAACTGGACTACACTTATTTTATCCCAGCCTCTAGAAGGCATATTCACAAGCACATTTGGGTGTTATTACACAAAGACAGCCCAAACTTGGACTCAAAATGAACCTTTTCTTTCTTATTTGACTTTTGCCCTTTCATCTTAGCAAAGTCCAGCGTCACTGCCCAAGGCCAGGGATGATTTGTGTGCCAGGAATGAGAAAGTTCAAAATCACATTGTGAATGGCAGATGCTGACGTGGTCGCAAGATCTCCAAGTAGTAGATAAAATGTTCTGCAAAGTGGAATTTCCAAGCAAGGAGCCTGAATGTTTCATACCAGAAATTAACTCTGCCATTTCTCCATTCATCTGTTCTTGTTGTTTCTAAGAGATGTAAGATTTAACCACTAGCAATGAAAGTCACCTAACTCGACTTCTCTCCTTTAGAAAGGCTCCATACATAACCAAGGAGGAAAAGGAGAAAAAGAAAAAATCTCTACCTCAGAGAAGTTCCTAGTAGGTTGTTTTCTCTCCACTAGGAAGCTCTGTGCTGCATGTTAGCACCAATTCCATTTGAACTTGAATCACCCCTAAATGCTTACTGCTTAACTGTGCACTGATTAACTCAAAAACTTTCTCATCACTCACATGTTTTAACTCACAGATGTAACATATCTGGTTAACTGTAACACGGAAAGCAGAGCCCCACGTGTTGGCTACATCGCCACCATCCAGTAGGTATGTCCAGAAGTGTTGCCAAGGAACTCCTAAACCTTTTGGCAAGACCTTATCTATTCTGCTGCAGGCACAACAGGAAAGGCAGAAAAAGTTTCCTCCCTACAGGTCTTACATCGGTGGTTTTATGCAGTTCCATATCCAGCAACCTCTCCTTAAAAGACAACAAGCTTGAAAGTGTTTAGTATTCACTAGACACATCCCCAAATTTTCTTTGCCATTCCTTAGTTCTTCCTTCCGGGATCTTCTGGCTTCATTTCCTCATTGTAACGTACTTCTGTATGTTACACTGGGCATTTCAGCTCAGCTTGTTTTCAGATGGAACAGCGTGTGATGGGGGCACACTACACATTCTTTTGTTTTTGCATGCTTGAAAATCTTCACAAACCTAATCAACAAGAGATTTATTTGTTTAAGCATATAAAGAACAACAACAGACATTGCTGATAAACTCTCAATAGCAAGAAAACATTATAAAAAGACACTTTTCTTCTAATAATCATTTAAAAACCTAATTTCAAAACAAAAAAGAAGTTGATGGGTGGGAACATTTCTAACCAATTTAGAAATTGAATATTCATGTACTGCTTATGAAATTCAGGAATGAAGATGCAGAAATGGGAAAAAGAATACAGATATTCATCTCTCAATCCCTAAAAAGAAACAGGAGTGATCCTAAGCACTAAATGTTAATACACTTTACTTTGGTGTTTGGCGACAGCCATCAAAGTTACAAATAAATTCAAAATGGTGAAACATAAGTGATTATTTCACAGGAAAAAATAAAGTTTGTAAAAAATAAAATAGTGCCTTTAAAATAATTTACTCTTCAAACCTATCAATAAAACGTGGAATTAAGCATCTATTAATAAAAGAACTGGTCAACAGTTTATGAGCCGGACTTCCTGAAAGACTTTGAAGTTCTTCAAAGATGTCGTTGAGAGAAAAGACTGCAACACGACAGATTGGCTAAGCAAAACAAAGCGACAACAATGCTCCCACGCTGCAAACAACAAACAGTATTTAATACGCATTAGTTACCTGGAAAACAATAAGCAATGATCATCGCAAAATTTTTAGAATCACAGATTAAAGTTGGTCAACAGCAGAGGGAAGTTACGGTGAAACTTCACGCCACCATGAAAGCAGCCTACCCAGGCACTGCTGATGCTCAGCATTCAGAGGCACGGGGAGGACGAGAAAGCTCCCAGGTGCTTCCGGCCGCTGCTGCTGCAGCAGAACCCTCTCCCAGCGCAGGTCGTGCTCCAAGCAGAGGACCGGCAAGCCGGCCGGCCCTGCTCCCGTGCCGTCTATTGCTCATGCAGTTGAACATTTTTCAGTTACTTAGTTTTATGTGCAAAATCCTTCTGGAGTTGCCAGAAGGCAAAAATAACAGTCCTAAGAGGGGGGTCAAGTCTGAGTCGTACAACTCCTCTCTTCCTCCAGCCAGTAAAGCACTAAGAGTTGTCTGCTTAAAACAACCAAGTGATCTCCAAACAGGTCGACATCAGCATAACGTGGAGAAAGACAGGAGGCTTCAAGTATGGGGTTCTGCTTGTTTGTCATTTCTGCAAATGACTAGCTAATCTCAGGTCATGGCTTCTCCTGTTGGGTAGGAGAAGAGCTTGAATTCCCTCCTTACTCAGAAAGCACCTCGGGGGAGGCTACAGCCAAGGAGCGACACTGCAGCTGGCCCCAGTGCTGAGGTACAGAAAACCCGTCTGGAAACTGCCACAGCAGCCGACTCCGGAGGAAAGCTACAGCCCGGGAATTCTTGGGCCTCCTAGCAACATTCTTTGCTGTCATCAGAAACCACAGGTGATGTTGCTAAAAGCTGGTGCCTGTGCCTGGACAAGTAGAGGCAAGAAGGAAGGGTGTGAGAAATCCTTTCCCTTATTAGTCATGATTTGCCTAATGGACAACCATCAGAATGGAAATAACATGATGAGTACCATCAAAAATACAGCTAATTTGACAATGGCAGTAATATCATACATGACTGATTTTAAATGCATACATTTCATTTGAAAATCTTTTTCCTATGTCAGCATAAAATGCCACACAGAATCCTTATCTTCTTTATTGAAAAATTCAGTATATCACACTCTTCAAACTTTGTTTTCTCACCTATTTTATGAAACTAACTTTTTGAAGAAATTAAGGGTTTAAATTTTATGTTTAAGTCATGATCTACTTTAAAAACGAATAACTTCAGTTAAGAATATTAATTATCATAGTTTTTGCCACTCATTTTTATCCATATTTACAACAACCACACTTGTTACCATGAAACACTATATCTACGTACGTGAATCGCATTCAGAATACTCAGAATTGTACTGTTACAAGTAATGTTGGTATAGATATGTTAAGATTATGCTTAATACATGAGCATTGATGGCATCATTAAAATAGGATTTAAATACCTGCACTTTTACTGACTATTCAGGTGTGGTGGTTACTGCAGCCTTTATATTACAAGTAGAACTGGCATATTTAGTTATAACAATCTAGATGTAGTGAAAAAAATTGAGATCACCCAACAAATTATTTATGTCAGACTCGAGATCTTTATTTTAGATTTTCTACCTCTGAAAAGTTTAAGTCCTAACTATATGTTTGAGTAAACATAAGCTTACGTGATTTATTATCTGGTCAGGAATACTGAAATCTATTGCAATTCCCTTCAAAGATTATCTGGCAGCAGGTACTTCTGCTGCTCTTTAAAAGCAGGGAAGAATTCCTCTCAGCTCAATGTGTCTTCCAGCACACACAGCAGTAGCTGTATATAGGATAGTCTTCATTTCCATAGGGACTCAGGGCTAAATTCTAGAAATGAGAGTTTAAACACTATTTTTAGAAAAAAAAATGTAAATAGCAGTGATGTTTTTACTATACTATTTTTGGGTAATTAAGTAGCATGAAAGAATTTCCTAAGAAGTATAAAAACAATCTTGCTACGTAAGCAGCTAACTATTTTTAGAGGCTCGGTAATTAAAATTAATGGAAGCCTGTTATTTATTTGTCATTTATCTGCTTTTAAATACTTACAGTGAAAAATACGGAAATCAATGTATGGATGAGAATCTCTTCTCTCTGTTTCAAATCCTGCCCGACTTCTTACTCGCACATCTCCTAGAAACAGGGTCAAGAGTGAAATACAAGTGTGGAAGAGTGGCAGAGATAAAATGCAAATGAACATAGCCTGGAGGGGTAAAGATTCATGTACTTAATGGAGCAGGGTTACTCAAACCATAGGCCTATTTCAATGCTTCTTGTTTTAAAGGTGAAAGTCAAAACAAAGTTTGAAGACTCCTTAAACATGCAATTGCATGCTTTTTTTTTTTCTTTTTTCTTTTTCTTCCCCCTTTTATTGGTTAAAATCTCTCCTGCCTAAGCATACATTGCCAAAAGCAAGTGATAAGCACTCAGATGAAATTAGGAACAGCTTGCTACACCAGTACGGTAAAAATACACCTTAATATGAGAGTAAACAAGAACATAAAAGTGGGTTTGTTCTTCAGTAACACACAAAAAACACGTTAACAGTTGTGTAGTACAAAAAGATTCGGCTTCTAGAAATGGCAGCTTTTAGCAAATGAAGTAGTTATCGTATAGTTTTACACTACAAAATAAAACATTTCCCACTGGCATTTACTTACTTGTGCTCAGCTGTTTGAATATTACACAAGCGCCTATCAAAATACCAAAATTCAGTATTAAAATTTTATAAAACTATTTTTCACTTCAATTATCTTTAACCTGAATCCTTTGCCATGCTAGCTGATTTCTACTTATAAATTTTACCAACTGAAAGCTGATCAGTGTTCTTTCAATAGTTACTGGTATGCATTAATACAAGCAGCTCACTTTGATCAAAAACTTTTGCTTAAAAATCTTTAGTGACTACAAATTTTGGCAAATCCTTGAGAATTAAATGTATAGTATTTCTTGCCCCCTACTCTATCCTGCAAAATTCTAACAAAGTTAAATTTAACATGTGATAATGTTCTTGTTTCTATCACTGAAATTTCTATTATACTCCTCACAAATACAATTATTTCATTTCAAGCAAATACTCAAATATGTTGAAACTGCTTTTTTCTTTTCTTCTCCAACTTGTTGATTTGCAGTGCTAAGCCTATCAGCAAAACAAAGAACGGACAATGCATCTCAGAAGATGAGCTGAAGGTACCCTCCCAAATTTTTTGCAAAATACTTTCAACACTTAACAGATATGTTTCTACAGATAGGGATCTCAACACAGACATATCTATAGTGACACACTTCACATGAATGTTATCTTGTGAGGCACCCTGGAAGTGCCACAAAAGACAGAGGGACTCAGGACTGCCTGTATATTGGGACATTTCATATCAGTAAAAACATACGAACTGTATGTGGGTTTCGGCTTTTCCTTCTTTTATTTGCTTGTTTGTTTTTGAAAATGAAAAACTTAACAGCTGCAAGGGTAAGTATCCCAATTACTCTCTACAAAAGCTATTTTTCAGCTCATGGACGACGTTGTCAAATTACAAATCTTTCAAACACTCATGTGAGCAGAGTGCAAGAGGCTTCACTTTGAAATTTTGAAGAAAATACAGAGGCAGCAATTTGTAGAAGTCTTCTGGGTAGGCACAAAGACAACTGGCATATATTATTTACAAAGTAATGAATAAAAGCAAGAAGTATATTTTGGAAAAAGGGCAGTGATTACCTTAGTGGCTACATAAGAAAGTGTTAGTTTACACACAGGAAAATAAATTTTTTCCTTATCCACCACTCATCTTCCAAAATAATTATCTAACTACAGCTTGTGTTACTGCTAGAGCTTTCAGTTCATCAGCTGAACTGAGGAAAATAAAGGAAGTCTGGATTGAATATTTAGCTTTTTAGTCGAGTATTTGTTTAATTTTTGATAGAAAAGATGATGTCACTTTTGTAAATCAATATACAGCTATGGTCTGGTGAAGAATTTATTTGTTCAAAGTATCAAGAATAGAAAAAGCTAGGAAAATAAAGGAGATGGTTCAGCAAAAATACCTGAACAAAATGAACAAGAGAGGTTTAACTGACAAGTGATACCTGGAAATTTTTTTTCTTGCCTTTTTTTTTCTTCCCACTACTGTTTTAGTAGTAAGATACAGGTAAGATTAAATTACTTATCTGCATACTAATTAAGTAAAAAGTTCTCAACAAAGGAAAGCAAAAAAAAAAAAGTTTCATTAGCTGTTAGACAAAATCCTCTGTCCTTGTCTGTGACAGAAAATTTTTGTTTGTTTGTTTTTTAAAACTGAGTTCTTAACAATAGGTAACTAGATAACATTTGGAATTATTCTGGAATTCTGGAAGAAAAAGGTAATACTGCCACTTTTATTCAGTAAATAAAAGTAGAAAGTGTGATTCAGGTAGAATTTAGAAATGCCATACGCATCATATCTGGAATTTCTAACAGGTACAGAAGCAGAAAAATATCAAATTGTCTGCATATTGGCACATACTAACATCACGTACGACGCAGAAGCACAGTGAGGCTAAGTCTGCTGCACATGTGTAGTGAAGCCCAAAACAAAAACACTGGAGCACCAGTATGCATCCACTGTCCAGCTGATTTAATCTGCAAATATAAATACATCTAGCATGCATCCAACTTTTTTTTTTTTTTTTCCTCCTCCAAACATAACATACTCGCACTGATTTGCTAGAGAAATCCTGCACAAGATTTTGTAACTTTGTGTCTGGTAAATGACACAGATTAAAGAAACATATTTATCGTCACAGATAACTTTAAAAGGAAAGGCATAAGAGACTTCAGATTCCAATAAATTCCAGCAAATAAAAGGATGCTATTATGTAATACGCTTTCCTAAAGTTGCATCAGGAACAAATTATTATTATAGTAAGTAAAAAGAAAAATAAATTTAATATCTGAACAGAAATCAGCCATTTTTTAAGTTTACCTAAGACCTTTTTCAAGATCTTAGAGGGGTTACAGAATCTTCTGAAACCACAAGATAACTCTGTTGGCTTACAACTAACACTTCCTTGGCAGAGCAGGAAGTTGATATATCAAAAAACGAAACAAAACAAAAACCCACAGATTTGACCTAAGGCAGGCAACTACCTGCTTAAGATTTTATCTTAAATTTAGCCACTTAATCTGAAGTTTAGAACTTAGTTATGTTGGGAAAAAAGTGACATTTCTAGTAAAAAATCAAACTGGAGTCCCTGAAACAGTTCCTGTATTTTCTTAAGGGACCATATTCAATGATAGCAGTCTTCTAGAAACTAATTTTATTCTCTTGGCAAGTTTCAGTGACTTGAGAAAGATAAAAAGGAATGATATTTTCTTCAGAAGGGCAAAAGTAGTGAAGTCTTCACTTCAAAAACCTGACTCTGTGCAGAGATGTGACGAAATCTCTGTGGGCTCCGTACTCGGCTACGGTTTGTTTCTGGAGTAGCCCTACGTGACGAGAGCGCTCGCTGGTTAAAGACAAGGAGGGCGAATGGGGAAACTCATCTGAAGGATGAGTAAGTAAAGCCGGGAGGGCCGTAAGAGGGGGACTCACGGGTGCCAGTGCAAACTGAGAAGAAACGCGGGTGCAGCAGGACTTACCTGGAGACAGCTTGCTCGGGGCCTAGGCCTCCCCAGAGCGAGCCCTGCCCACACGGCATCAGCAGCTCTGGTGCTCGTGGGGCAGCTGCAGTGCCACAGGTTACACCCCTGCACGTTAAAGGCTACACACACGTGTTTCAAGCCCCGCTAAGGCACCCGGCATGAGAGGAGAGGAGGCAGAGGCTGTGCAGCGCGCGGCCAGGAGCGGCCATTGCCACCATCTCCTCGAGGCAAATGCTCACGGCAAAGCCAGCAAGTTGTGAGGAGCAGGATTTCCAGCACGGGCAGCTAGCGTCAGAGGTTAAGCTCAAACTGAATTTGTTGGAGAAAGAGATGAGAGGTCAGCTGAGTATACTGGAATTAAATTAAAAGAAAGACAAGGTGACGACTGCTGCCAGAGAAGAGCGCGTACCTGCGCCGCACGTCTGTTTGCCTCCACTGGCACCTACTCAGATTTCTGCTCTGCTCGAGGTGCCTGCAGACAGGGTTCAGTGCTCCCCAAGACAGGCAGTCAGCACCCTGCATTTCCAGCCCCATGCACAGCAGCAAAATTTTCAGGCAATACAAAGAAAAAAAACAAAAAAAAAATAAAACAAGAAAAGCAGAGAGGAAGTGCAGACAGTGTTACAATCCTACAAAGGAAATGCTTAGGAGAAACCGGGAGAATCCCTCCAGGTCGCCAAGAGCAGGAGCTGGTCGGGGAGATGCAGATACATTAGTCCTTCACAGATCTTCTGAGAAAAATTCTACAATGCTGCATCTGTATCTGTATTTTAAAACAGTGCGTCAGACACGTAGGAGTGGCCGAGGATATATTTTAGGAATGGGGTATGAGAGGGGAGTCATTCAAGTCAATACTCTTCGCTTATACTGACATTGGTAAGGACAGTTTGTTGCTTACTTCGTATGCTGCTAAGATTTGATCTTCTTTTAGGCTGAACCCAAAAATCCCGCCATATCACAGTCGTTTCTATTTCCTTGGTGCAAAGGAGCTTCCAGGGGATTCCCATGAGAACGGCCTGCAAAGCCCAAGGGCACAACCCTACGGGCAGTGCCGCAGAGCAGAGCCACCGCGAGGTGCTCGAGGCAGCCTTAACCCGGCATTTCTGGCCTGCTAAACGGTACTCCTTTTCCAGGTCCAGTTTATTAGTAGAGTTAGTCAGTTTGGACTGATGACCAACCCAGTGAAGGGCAAACCTCTAAGTGAGCTCAACTTTCGCTACGTTACGGCTGAGGATTTCCCAGTTACACTGCTGAAGTGCATCATAGAAGGAGCCGCGCTGTGCCGCACGGGAAACACAACATCTCATCATTCTCACCCATAAATCCTAGTCAAATACGTGTGCTTTTGAATCTACTTTCATAAAGCTGTGCTGCATAGTTATGTAGGCAACTGTTCAGCTTTCAGGACGGTCTTTTTTACACTCCATTTATAAATACAATCATAATTAAAGAAATCTGTAAACAGTTATACAGCAAGGTGCAGTTAACATTTAGAATACAAAATGATTGCTAACAAGTGAGAAAATACTTTTTTACAAATTAATTCAAACATACAATGAGCAACTTTTTTGTTTGCTTGTCCTCCCTCCAGCAGAAAATAGGAAAGGTCAACTCTTTTAAAGACTTGCTATCTCTGAACTGCCAGTGGTAGTAGACAAGAACACCAGCAAGCTATGCTATTATATATGGTTATATATACACAAAGAACCACGGCAAGTCATGTTTTGCTTTCCTTTAGGTTTACTTCAGCATTATTGCAGAAGTTTTCAGCAGAAATCATGAGCTCGCCTACTTCACAATTAATTTAAACTCCCATACCAGCAAAAGAAACAGAAATCAGATCCTTCTTCCCGCATACTAAGAACTATTTTCTTACAAGCTGGCCTTTTACTATTAAGAGATTGGTTTTGAAGTGACAAAAACTATATACCCACACTACCTTTAATTCAAGTATATCAAAGCTTCTCAAAAAACTTAATACATATTTCACTTGTTGGGGAAGTTTCTCAAAATCACTCAATTTCTGTGATTTTGAAGCAGAAATATGTGTGTGTGTGGGGGGGTGTCCTACTTATAGCACAAAATAAATTTAGTTAAAAAACAAGAATCACAAAAATCAAGGAAACAACCTCAGACCTGAATTTACTTTCAAACTCTTCTACTAGAGCAGAAGAATCGATTACATTTTGGAGAATTCTAATGTTCACCCTGCAAAAAGGATCACTGAAAAAAAGGTTATTTTGACTTCCAAAAACAAAGTAAATCTATCCATAACCAGAAAAGCAATTAAATTAGCTTTTTTTTTTTTCATAAACACTTGGAAGCCAACATTTTCCATCCATCTCCACTTTACAAGTCTCTAAAGTAAGTCTACCTTCACTACCTGCTAAAGAATTTTTGATGTAAGCCCTACAGTATTAACTTCACAAGCGTGAAAGAACAAGTATGTAGGTAACAAGTATGAAAAATAAGAACATAAGAGGCTAAGTCAAAAACTGCATACATGTGTACCTATATTGAAAATTGCTGAGGGCAAGCACCATGATTTGGGATTGAAAGAGTCTTACAGCGTTTAGAGACCCTTCATGCCTCCATCCAGAGGAGGAGCAGGAAGAGCTCACAAGAGCTCAGCACCTCCTGCTCCCCCATCTCCAACCTCAGCTCCTGCCTCTGCATGCTCGGTACCACACAGGGTCTCTGGTGGTTGCTCCTCCCAATACTGTCCTTTCCTTTTAATCAGACTTTAACTTCATCTAACTACTGCTCTGGAAATATCCTACTAGCTGCTAAATGCTGGCCCTATCAGGCTGTATTTCCCTTCTCAAGTTATCTTTGAGAATTAAGTGTAATTTCAAACCATATCATTGTTTTAAGAAGAGCTCGAGTATTTCATAGTTTCAGTCCTGATACTGGAACTCTCACAGAGAACAATTCTCTAAGCTGTAAAGTTTTAATGGGAAGAACACCATGCAGAGGTGACGAAAAGCTGTGTAATAGAAATAAAGATCCATCATGAATAAAGGATGAACATCACTGCAATAGAAACACATGCCATGATATTGTCAATATACATTTAACAGTAGCAATATATTTTATTAAAGATAGGTTCTTGTTTAAATACTATTAAAGATAAGTTATTACTCAAATACAAGCCTCTTCTCGAAAGTCTCACCCTAAATTAGAGTCACTAGGGAAAATAATTACAGGATTAATTAATGAAATCACAGATTTTAACAGATAAATAGGAGAAAGATATCAGATGCAACAGTCAATTTAAAAAAAAGCCAAACAAACTAAAAATTTCCAAATGAACACAAAAAGAAACAGGAGGTTTCTAAGAATCTAACCAAAATATTATCCAGGAGAAAGACAAAGATATGTTTAAGAGTACAACATATAAATATTTAAATATAATATTTTTAAAACGGTCACAAATATTAGAACCTTACAATGTAGAAACTGGTATGCTTACCTAGCATACGAATGTACAACGCAGTCTGATCAGAGCTGTCATAGGAAATTGCTTTACGTCTCTACAAAAAAAAAAAAAAAAACACACAAATATAAAAACTGAGTATATTCTGTGCAAGTTAAGCTGATTCATTTTTAAATTAAGCTAAAACAGAATATAGTAGTAATTATCCATTCCCAGTTTAATTCTCAAAATTAATTTTGAAAGTTTGGTGGTTTACCCTTCAAATATATGTTCTGATTTCATTTCAGGATTTCATAGAGGTGACAAAGGAAGGACATTAACTGATAGCAATGAAATTACAAGAAACGAGTCTAGGAGTGCTGAGTGTGGGAATAATACCCATGGGCATTTCTTTTCAGATGTTCCTCCATCACTCCCATAATAAAAAGAACACAAAAAGAGATTAGGCAGATGTAAAAATATGCTCGTAATGACCTTCTAAAATGTAATTCTTACATACTTGCAGTTCCTAATTGATTTATTTTTACCCATGAGATATTTTCTTCTTTCAAAGCTAAATTACTTTTAAAAGAAGTTAAAAGATTTCTTGAATCCTAGGAATTCAGTGTATGTTCTGCAAAGGTGGGACATGGCTGGCACATGCAATTCCCACTCCACCCAGTACTTTCTGTAGGCAAAACAGGCAGGTATTTTAAAATAAGACAGCAAGTGATATATTTCACATGTGCCAATAAAAGTCTGAAAGAGTTATCAGAATATCTGTGCAGGACAGAGACTCCTGAAAAAGATGTATTTCTTATCTACATACAATATTCCTTATATTCCATATATTTTAAGCCAGTGCTGTAATACTTATAATTTGAGAAGTTGCCCATGAGCCCGGTAAACTCGTCCTGCAATAGCTGAGAACTGGGAGAACGCTCTCTCCGTTGCACAACGCGGGCCTCATGTGTCACAAGGCTCTGTGAGAAACCACGGTACAATTTATTTTCCGCTTACAAAACACTACAACCTCTTGCTTTCTGCTCCGCATCCCCTTCTGTCAGCACAAAATGAAAACACAGGATCGTCGTCTGCATTGCTGGCAACTGAAATAGGAACTTACTTTGACTTTTTAAATTTGACTAATTCTGCTCTTCCCTTCATCATCCCTAACACTAACTTCAACTTACACAGTCGTGCAGAGCTTTGAAGCCCCACCTCTCAGCTAGATGCCTTTTTCTTCTTCCCTTTGCTGAGTTTTCTCTGCCCTTTGCTACTTGCGATCCTATGGCCTACAGCCTTTCACCTATGCTATCTTTTAACCCTAGCTTCACTGTCATAAGCTGACTTCAATTTTGCCATTCCACAACAGCTGTTCTTCAAAAAAATAAGAACTTTTCCTTAACAACTCCTGTGACTTTTTCTTGCCCAATACGCTTACTCCCACTGAGGACACTGAGGCAGGTTACTGCAGCCCTCCCTGTGAGAACTGCAGACCAAAGCCACCCTGGAAGGGGACACGGTCACCCCCCAGCCCCCTCCAGGAAGCAAGAACAAGGGACATCCAACAGCCTGGGAACGTGCAAGCTGGAGACGAGAACATGGGGAACCAAACCACAGCAGGAAACAGTGCAGGAGAAAAGATGCTGCCTACTGAGAAGACTTCTAAAAGGAAGCAGCAGAGCTCAAGGAATAAATCAGTCGGGGGGATTACTTATATGCATCTACCTATAAAGTAAACTGAGCGCACAAACAAACTGAAGATTAATAGCCTCTATCGGCATGATTTGCACAACTGACAATGCGTCAGGCTCCCAGCCCAGGAGTTACACGTAATTGTTTTAATATTTCTCAAGTTAAAACAAGAAAAAAATCCTTACGCTTGAAGTCCGAGAGTTTTTCCAAAGGTAAGACTAATTTTTAATTAGAGAAATGACCAAAGACCTAACTGCAAATGGGTCCAATTATATTAGGTGTTGTAAAGATTACAAGGAAGGACTTCTTGGATGACACTTTCATGCTGTCTTCACTCTTTTGTTCTGTATTTCCTTGGAAGATCATAAACCATGCAAATAATCCTTCCCCTGGAATACGCCTTCCAGCATTCCTCGCAGCATCGCGCCTGCCCTGATGGGAAAGCTGGCAGTACAACTCACGGGGCAGAAAACGATGCCCACTTCCCACTAACATTTCCAAATTTCCTCCCATAACCTGTCCTTGCATTTCCATGTGTTTCAGCTGACTGTACTTTCAGCAACCCGGTGCACTTCAGACCACCGACTAGGGGCCACCAGTAACGTTATTTAGCACTAACTCGTGCTCTGCACCTGTCTAGCACACAGATTTCTGGACATGGCCAGCACAGCTCTGTAATCCAATACAGGGAAAGGTCGCGCACATGCAGACGGAAGGGCCATCCGCAACTGGAATGGGAGTTTCTGAGAAGGAAAACAATACATGAAAACCAATTAGCAGTGAAATCCCCTTTGATGTTTTAGTTGGAAAATATTACTTAACTAAATCATTAAATAATGGTATCAAATATATTAGCCTATTTTTTTAAATGTTACCCGCCATTCATAAAACATTTGGTTCTGCAAGAACTCTGAAAGATTTCAAAAGAAACTTTGATCAAGATAATCTTTTAAAAGTACCTTCTAAAGCTTGGTTGCCAACCGAAAAAGAGAGGCAACCTTGTGCAAGAATCGCCAATAAAACATTAAAAGCAATGGGACCATTTCAGCTAATGTTGCTGGAGGGGTAGAGGTCCTACAGAGACTTAATTCATACAAATTCTGTGAAATCAGAGATAAAGAAAGCAGCCATTAGCAAGTGCCATGGAGAGAAGGGTCTAGGGTGGCTGCGGGGCAGAGCTGGCAGCTCTGGGGGAAGGGGCCGGTGGAGATCAAGGAGGGAGCTGAAGGCTCAGAGGTCTTAGCAACTTGTGGCAGGTAGATAAATAAAATCACCCAGTGCTCCTCCAGCCACGGGCTGCTCCGCGGCAGCTCACACTCTCCATAGGTAATGGACTGCACTAAATCACGCACTGCAGGTTGAGCTTTACCACCAGTTTCACTCCTTTAAGTCATAATGTCAGCATATTTGCACTATGCTACCCTACACTCCTCCAGAAAAATGCACCAGCAAAAACCCACAAAAGGAAAAAAAGGAGAAGTCATTTAATCAACTGTGGTTCTTCAAGATTCGCTGCTCAAATTCAGCTTTTAATTCCCTCTAACCAAACAGACTCAAGGCTGCAGTTTTTTAACTCACGTGTGAACTCACCCATGCAAAGAACTTGTAAGTGGAAGGGCAAACAGCTCCTGAAAAAACAAACTTTCTGTAAAGTATGTAACAGGTCAAAGAATTTAATCACTATGTTTCTCCCCTTGATGCCCACCAAACGTGTGCCCTCCCCCATTAGTAATGAGATTTCAGGGCTATAACACTAAAACTCACCTTACTTATGCGGTCGAGACGACTGCAGCATTTGCTTTATCAGCCTTTAGAAACCTCTGGCTAATAACTTAAAGGACAGAATCTGTTTAAGGCTCCTCAAAAAGCACAGGAGCACTCAGAGTTGGGCTATGAGAGGTAGCCACAGCTCTCAACCAAGAAGGGCTAACTCCAATTATGTTTATAGAAACTCAGTGCTTAAATCCAAACTCGTATCAAATTATTCTACCAAAATTACCTTTTCTTTTTACTGACTTTCTTCCATTTCATGAATCATGTGAATTCTCTTAGAGTAAAACAGGGTTTCTAGGGCTCTACCACCTTTTTGGTCTACCACAGGCTTTGGCTCTACTGACAAGTCTAAGAGCACACGTGTCCCTGACTCAGACACTTGAGCTTCATTGCACCAGGCACAGAAATACTTGTGCTCAGAGCTCAAGGTTAACGTGTTCATATAGATTCCCTTTTGAAGCACAAAGATAGCTTGATCCTGTGGGAATATCTGTTGTCCCCAAAGTCATGCAGTAAATTCCTCACATGATCTGGTGAGGTTTTTACCCCTCCAATCCTTCCCGCACACAAATACTCAACTTTGAACCGAGTGGGCTGTTTTGCTTCTGCAATGAAGATGGATGTCAAAAAGAAAGTAACTGGATGTACTGGGTTTCCACCTTGAAAACTTCATCTCAACTTCACATCAGAGCAGTGTTTATTCTTCTGAAGGACACAGGAAGAAAAGCCTTCATTGCTCTTATGATTTAGCATACCTTTAGGGAACGGGAATGGATGACGTTCAAAGTAAAGTGGGAGATCCATTAATGGTGGAGAAACTACAATGATAAAAGCATTCCCCCAAAACCGGCAAAGGGAGTATCTCCCAACAGAACTGTGAAGACAATGCTTCCCAGAAAAATGTTTTCATAGTAGACTAGGAAATTAAAGGCCATGCAATAAAAACGACATCTCACACAGCGATATGCCTTCAAAGGATCAGTGATCCTAGGCAGGACAGCAGATACACGTAACACTTGGAAAGAGAGCACCTGCTGCTGTTCAAACCAAACAGCAAAGTTTCCGCGGATACCAGTTGTATCGCAGCGACCGCCCAGCCCTGCGCAGCGCGGAGCACCGGCATCACTGCTGTGCGGTCAGCTCGGGCACGCGCCCCGGCCGGCCAAGCAGCTCCTCCATTCATTCTGCAGCAGCGGAGAGTTTATTCAAACACTCAGAAGAAAAGGAAGGGTATCAGAGGTCAGGAAAACGACTAGTCACGTATTTTTGCTTATTGCACTCAGTTCTAAGTTATTTGCCAGACGATCAAAGACACCAGCTGTTCGCAGAAGGAGACAATGAGACCGGCTTTGCAGAAGTTGTTACAGAAATTGCAATTTTCTAACTGTGCTATTTCAAATACATACACTTGAACACAATGCAAGGTATTGTATGAGACAGTTTACCAGGTCCTCAGATTGAGAAACTAATTGGATTGGATTTCTCTATCACTGTATTTCAAAAGGGAGACTGTCATTTATCATGATTCCCAGAATTATTTCAGTAATTAAGAATTCCCAACACCCCACAAGATAAACTTTTTTTTTCTCAGTAAAATACTAGGAAAGGCCCCTTTAAAGCAATTAAATTATTAAACTAAGGAAAACAACTGCAAAAGAAAAAAAGAAGTCCTACTAACTTATAAATATCTCATTGAAGTTCAAATCAATCACTATGAAAGTTTATCAAACTAGAGGTAAGAAAATACATTTAATGTCAGGAACACAAAGCAAATCAGCAGCAACATCTACTTTGTGTGGGTACATTTAAAATTTTTGAGTGTCAAGATTTTAGTATTTTCTTCTGTATAAAGCTGCTTCACATCATCAGTCCCCAGAGACGGAAGACAATCTTTGATAAACTTAGGTATTGTTTGAATGATAGCAGTTGTATTAACTTTTAAGGATACTTGATAGATTGACACCACTATTTTCTTTTGTACATCCACAAATCTAATGCACAGCATCATTTACCCAAAGTTTTGTTATCATAAAAACTTCAAGACTGAACAAAAATATGCAAAACAATAGTTTGAAAAAGGAGCTGAAATTATGTACTTAAAGTGACTTAGGACTGAAAAATACAGGGGCATCACCTTCAGAAAATAAATCAGAAGGGACAGGGGAGTCCAAAAGCAATAGTGAAGTAGCATGACTGGATGAAGACGACAAAAAACACTTCTTCAGAAAAACAGTCCTTAGTATACTTAAAAACACAACAGGTAAGTAACAGAGGGTTTTATGCTTAATTGCACTATGTCAAAAATTTACAAACTAAACTACAGGCATAGTTCTTAAGCTGGCTTTCTGCATGAAGTTAATAAAAAACAGAAAAACCACTATTCTAGTAAAATGCAGACAACTCCAGTAACTGGGATCTGCCTTCAGCCACAGTTCAACGTTCATTCACCTTTTCTGGTCTTTCTCTTGATGCGACAAAAGTATCACAGTTACTAGCAACTAACTCTCATGTTTTTGCTTTAAGTAATCTTAGCACTGTGCTACTGGCACCGCCTGTAGAGCATGGGCACAAGTACCTGGCAAAGCCTGTCTTTACAACAGAAGCAAATTCATGGCTGTTTGCACTCTTACCAATTGTGCAAAATGTTTAAAATTTTGTTTACAATTAAAAACAATTACTAAGTACACGCACTCTGATTTTTTTTTTTTTTTTCAGTTTCCACTGATTCCAGCTTTCCCTCACAGCTGTAAACATGAAGTTGCTGTTATGCCTTTCAGCACTAATTCCAGCTTGGGCAGTGGCTTCTCAAGGGAGGGAAGGGGCTCCCTGCATGCGCAGCATCCCCGCAGTGACCAGGACAACATACACACGCGGGTCCTCGCGGCGCTTCGGACGAGGCTGCTAATTCTGCCCCACACCAGTGCCTGCTTCCCGTAACAGGAGCACCTGAGGTGGAAAGAGCAGGAGCTGGTCCTTCAGCTAAGCAAACAAAACTGGTATTTCCACTCCCGTAACCCTGAAATCAGCACGACAAAAAAGGATATCCTGCCCAGGAAGCAACACGCTCAGTCTGTATTATACTCACTGCCTTTAAAATCCTTTCCCCTTATTTTCACAAAAAGCCTTTGAACAGCCGCAAATTGGAAGATTTATGAGGAAGGAGGGCAAACCAAACCCTGCCATTCAGAAGCCTTTTCGGATCACTTTTCCCACTGCTACAAACAGTCTTCACACTTCGAGAGCAGAAAAAAAGACCCTCCTAAACTGAGAATATGAAGCCAGGTGTGAACACTTAAGAAACATTGTATAAAGGTGTGAGTATATTCAAAAGAGGTCAGAGTTTAATATTTAAAAAAAAAAAAAAAAGCATTTGCAAAGAGAAGCTTTCAGTGATTTGTTATCTCTCGGGCTGCTTACAGAGCCCATGTAACCAAAGCGCAGGAATAAAAGGGCCTACCTTGGAAGCGATCCATTTGATAAGGATCAGAGCTAACCACCAGATCAGCGCGATTCCCATCGGATCGCCCCAAAGACCCGCAGCATAGTCACCTCCCTGAGCGCCGCCGGCACCGAGAGCTGCTCCCGCGCTTGGGAGCCGGGTAAAGAAGAGACGCTGGGAAGGGACGGGAGCAGAGGGAAGGGAAAGGAAGGGAAGGGAGCGAAGGGAAGGGAAGGCAGCGGCGGCGCCGACAGCTGCCCGGGCGCTGCGGTCACCTGACAGCCCCCAGTCACTTCTTGCTCGGCGGGCAAGGGCGGCCCGGCCGAGTCCTCACTGCGCAGGGAGGCTCTGCAAGCAGGGACACGGCAAGCAGTAAAGCCTTGCCGGGTCCTAGGGAAGTTCTAGGGGGAAAGGAAAAACCCAAGACTGATTGTTTTTTATTTTTTTATTCTTGCAATATATTTCAGCACAGAAAGGCTTGCTAGACTAGAAGATGAACAAAAAATCATTAAAGATATACATCACCACTCAAAAAACTAGGCTAATTCACGATTCTACCTTGCAATATTCTGTTATTGAGGAGTTATTTTTATTGTAAACAAATTGTATGGCCAGCTCAAACATGAGCACAACGCCGCCAAATTGGCAGACTGAGCAAAGGAGCGACTTTAGCACTGAGAAATGCGTTCCCTCCTATTCACAGGAACAGGAGACACACTGCAGCGTGCTTCTCCTGAGGGAAGGAAGGATAGGGCTCTTTTGGTTATTAGGCATATTATAAAGTATTTGCTTGCCTTCTGAACTGTAATCATCATCCCAAAATTAATTTTTTTTTTGAGCTACAATCATAATCTCAGCACCAGATGAAACATCGTTGCACTCCAAACCTGTATCCTCTGCTCTCTGTGCCTGCCCTTGCCCTTGGAAAGCAGTCAGACCAAAAACATAAGCAAGAACATTTAAACTACACCTACTGCACCTCACCTACAGCGCATCACTCAGCTAAAGGTCCAGAGTCCAGTTCCACCCAAAATACAGGCTGTCACGGAAGCAGACACGAAAACATTATCATCTCCAAACATCGGACAACGGCAGGATCCCCTGACAACTAGTCATTACCAGGCATTTTCTTTCTTTTTAATCAATAAATGGCATTAGGCTGTATCTACATTAGCAATTTGGAACAACTGGAACAGTTCAAAAGACACCTGCTGGTTTGTACATCTACGCTATATGATGCCCTACAAGGGGTTACAGGACATTTGGTGCACGCAAGGGGTGCAATGGCCCCGTTTCCTGTGAAAGGTGCCTAGTTTGCACATATCAAAACGCAGCCTGAAAATCAAGCCAATGGGTACTGTTAACAGTGGCAATGAGGTGAGCTGCTTCAAAATGAACCAGCTCCAAAATACTAACAGAGGCAGAGCTTTAGATTCCTTGGCAGGACACACACTCCCCTCTCTTGCCACAACTTCCAATCCCTGATCAATCTTCTGAGTTTTCCTGACACAAATGCATGAGGAGCGAATAGGTGCTTATCCCTAGGACACAGAGCAAATCTTTCTTCCACTCCTAAAAGCAAAACACAATATTATCATAGAGGATGTACAAAGCAAACACCCTTTGCTCTGAATCCACCAGTAAGTGGTCTAGATAATTAGTTTCTTGTCACTGACAACTTTTCTTAAGGTATTGGCTAATACATAAATCTAGAAGCAGAACACAGAAAAATAATGCCTGTATCATTTGTTTTAACTGTGGTTTGGCAACCCAGAAACTTTTTCAGTAATAAAATTGTAAATTTGAAGGTAGAAGAGTCCAAGCAGCGCCCCGATTTGTATGATCTGAAGGTGAACCCCAGTGGAGAGGCTGAGGAGAACTGCAAGAAAAAACAGGACTTTGAAGAGTTCTCTTACCAATTCTGAGATGGGGGAAAATAAAGGGTATTTTGCAAGCATATGAAATAAATGATTTAAAATCATTAGAGTAAGGATGGTAAAGCATCAAGTGTGCAACTATATAAAAATATGCTGGTCCCGAATTTCCTCTGTGTTAGCCTACTACCCAGTATGCAATCAAATCTCTGGGAGTGCAGTCAATGACACACTTGGGCAGATGATAAGACCATCTTGAAATGAAGCAGCACACCAGAAGAAAAAAAATAAAAATAAAAAAATAAAAAAAAGCTACCATATATTATTTTTGTTTCTTCTAAAAATTATGGGCATAAGGCTGCTTCATTTTTTTCCTTTCTTATTTTTCCCTTAGAAGAAAACAAACGAACAAAAAAAAAACCCACCCACATGCCACACTACTTCATAAATTCTTTATTTAGATCCTCTAAAATTAATTTTCTCAATGCATGTAGAGATACCATGTTTGATAATAAAAGATATTCAGTACCTAATATCTAATTATAATCTAATCTAATTATAATACATAATATATAAGCTATTATCTAGTTTCCGCCCTTACCATCAGCTCAAATATACAAGTGCAACTGGTGTCTCTCACCGTTTGCAAACAAAGAAACAAAAACATCCCAGGTTGATTTGAAAAAAATATGTCATGAGGTATTGCAGTCATTTCTAAGCAGTCAAAGGCATTTTTGTTACATTTTTTGTATTTGCTGAGCATGCTTTGCCATGTAACCCCATAAAAATAAGAACTCATTATCAGTATAGTGGTAAAGGCACAAGGCCTTAGAATAATTCTTACAGAGATTCCAGTAAGGAAATTGTTACATCAGTTTGGCCTCATTTTGAAACTGGCACAGGGTGCGACCAGCTTCTAGCAGAATCAAATCCACCCTACATGAACATGGCACAGTAACCTGCAAAGACCTGCTGATTTCTATGTACGCTCCTGAAGATCTGCAAGGCTCCACGTAGAAGCACATTCCTACCTTACTCTCCTAAGCCCAAACTAGCTTTGCTATTTGTGTAGCTCTAAACTCCCATCTGTTCAAATCCCACGATTTTGTTCAGTTTCTGCAAACATGAAGAACGACCCAGGATGAGTCCTGAACACTCTCCCGTGTTGTCTTACAAAGCTCAGTAACTACCATCCCTACGGAAACTTCTTTAAACATTTCCCCCCACAAAGGAAGCACTTCACTAACACCTATAGGAAATCTGGAGATGAGAAACAGCAACACATTTCCCAGCCCCCGGCAGGTCTCGTGCAGCCCTCAAGCGCAGGGGAGTTTCACGCATCTCCATCACTGCCTGGGTTTTGACAGCAGGTTTGAGGCCTGCTAGAGATCTCTCCAACCTTCCAGAGTAGCATGGTTTTGTAGGCACATACATACACGTGGGCCAGAGATGACATCTCTGTGGAGTCTTATTTGCCCTTGAAACATCCCCTTCCGGAGCACGCACAAAGCAGTGACTTGTAGCACTGTGACTGCCAGGATACCTTCCCAAAAGGCATATTACTAGTTAAGGAACAGAAAAGGAACTTAACCTCACTTACACTAGCAGCTTGCGCGCAGAGCAGAGGACGACCAGTTACCAAATCATCGGCAAGCACCTAAACGCACCCCCATCCTCTCCTCACCTTGCTCCCTGTCTCTGTAATTGCTGCTATCTAGTATTTGTGACACCCCTCTCCAGCAGATTTCAGTGCCAAAGCATAATTACATGCTATCTATGAAAAGTGTTCTTGTTACAGTAATGCGGGTAGCTCCTGCTGCTGCCCAAACCACCAGCTCAGTACTGGACTCAAGGAAAAAAATATGTGTGTGGATATATAGATAGAGATATATGTGTGTGTATGTTTGTGTGTATTTGCACACAAGTTTTACAAATGCTATTCCTGCTTACATTTTAATTTAAAACGTTATCTAAGCATTTTTATATCGATTCAACTTTTTAATTAAAATATTGCCATGCTAATTATGGTGCAGCTGAGATCCAAAATTCTAGCTACTCTAACTGCTTATTAATAAAGATGCGTATCATTTAGTGAGCAATAAGCAGACACGAAAAATTAAAGTTAGCAAAATTTGCCTTCATTACGATGGTAATAGATGGTAATAACCTAACTCACTGCAACTAGACTCAAAGCTTTGTTGATCTTAAAGCCAGGCTCAGAACTGCTGTCACAAAGGGAAGTGCACACTCCAAAGCCACAGCAGCACTAGGGAACTCAAACCGGAATGACCAGAAATTTCAAACCAGAAATTAGGAATTTTCTTAAGGAACTCTTTTTGTTTTTAAGGGTCTTCGTCCATGTCAGTCTGCAATAAATTACAGAAAGCACTGAGGACTCTGCCTCAGTGAATGAAAGGAACTTAATAACTTTCAATTTCTGCACCATCACAGTCATTCAGCACGGCAATGGAAAACTGTTAGGATCATCCTGTGAACACTACAGATAACATTTTCAAAAACATTTCCAAACAGGATATCTGGATATTCTGTATTTTGGTAAATAAGTCACAAAAATCTTTTCCAAAGTAAGCATATTCTTAAAGGATGGAGTTTTTTTGATGGCTGTTTTTAACTTTTCCTATTATTTGCTCAAGGTCACTTTTATGGAAGCTAATAGGCCCTGTATGACACTGAGAAAGCGATTAGGCAAAAGGTATCTCAGTTCAAGAATGAATGAGAACACAATTTCTTTTCTTTGTACACCACTGAACATCTAAAGTACATCCTCCTAAAATGTTCTTTTGCAGTACTAATGAAAACAAACCTAGTGCCTCTCTCATATAATAAATTTCAATCAATGCCCTGTTGATTTGTTTTATCTAACACAGTAAATTTCAGATTTTCTGCAAAGATCTTTAAAAAAAAATTAAACTCCTAAAATGGGCCAGGACTGTACCTGTTCGTGCTATAAAATCTTTGCTCGTATCAAAAATATAACTTAACTGAAGAACTGAAATTCTATAGCACAGGAGATGGACTATTGTACACATGTTGCAATTAATACCTGTTCACAGCACTAGTTTACTCAATCTTGCAGAAAAATTTCTCTTAGACAAAGGCTCTGTTTTTTCTCTATTTTTTCAGGCATCTGGTTCCTGAGCGTGCTCAATTTCCACTACATTTTTAAAGGGGCATTCACTTGAGAAGAAAAAGAGGTGAAAAGTGAATAAACCACCTCTCAAATGGGAGTCAAAAAAGGAAGGTATTGGAAGCGTTTTTTAGAACTATTCCAGCATGTGTCTTCCAACTCTGATTTGCCTTTCTGAATAAGTAATCTTTTAAAAAATAAAGTTTATTTCAATAGTAGCGTAGTATACACAATATAAGGTACTTCAAAAGCTGTCAGTGAAAATAAACTCCATTTTTTTCTTTGTCTAAAAGCCTCACGGATCTCTGCTTTTAAGACTATTCTCTCTAGAGGGTTTTAAAAGAGTAGGAAAATACAGTAGTTGGTCACTGAGTAAATTTTCAAAGTATAAAGCCTTTAGCAGACAGGATAGTCCTGGGGAAAAAACAGGTATCAGGAAAACTGAGTTTAATGCATACTGAAATGTACTTTATACATACTTCCAAAAGCCTTACTTGTAGTGGACCTTTAGATATGAAATGCTTTACCTTAGCACTCTCAAAAAGACCATGTCCAAGATCATTTTAAGTAACACTCATGTAAGTTCATCAGAAATGTGTCCTCAACTAGTAGGCACAACTACACCTATCTACTGAGAGGGAGAGGTAGGTGTAGCCATGCCCATGTTAATATCTTTTAGGCCTCATGGGCTACCTCAACTTGTGAATTTTCACTCCTGATTAATCAAATCTCCAGTCAAGTGAAGACCTGCAGTGTGTTTCAAGATGCTTCCCTCCAGAGAAGGGAGGCTGCTAAGGAGAAGTTAAAACTCCACCTTTACCCAATCTTCTTGAAAGAAGAGGGGGGTGGAAAAAAAAAAAAAGATTAGAAAGTTATTAAGATGGCAGGCTCATACGCCTCCTTTCGTTTCTCCTTAGGAAACGCTCATTTTTCAGATGTTCAGCTTATTACCTTGTGCAGAGAAGCATACTAGCTTAATGCTCCGCCAGGCCGGGCCACCTCGGCCTGCATCTGTCCACGCCGACCCGCACACCGCGGCCTCTGCCCATTCACAAAGGTCCGTGGCACAGCAAGACATCGGACTGTTTTCTGAGCCCGAGTGGCTCTCCTCTCACTAAGACGGACTGGTCTGAAGGTGACAGGCAAGATGTTTAAGTTTTAACTGCTCTAAGTGACTGTGTTTCACTATTAATTGTACCTTTACAAACATTGAACAGCGTGTTGCAAGAAATTGGTAAGTAACTTCAATTCCATCATGCTTCACGCATTGCCATTACCCTGGCCAAGGAAGTGAAAACTGGCAAAGAGTAACACGGGACAAGAAACCTGCCGCTGTTCTGACTCTGTAATACGCCATTTACGTTCCATTCCTAAGCACATGTTTCGAAATGCGCAAGGCTGCCGTACTGCCCTTCCTGTGCTTAAGTGGAAATCTGAATACAAAATACGCACATGACAATCTCAAAAAAAGGCACAAAAGCATCAAAGCAAAAAAGCTCAAAAAAGCGTCACAAAGTTGTCAACACATTGCAATATGAGATTTAAGGAAAAAAAAAAAAAAAGACTTTCAGGAATTTCAAGTCACAGCAGTTACACCTTATTATAAACCTTCATGAATTATCCACAGAAGGTGTGACGCACACAAGAGGTCTGACCTCCAAATTCAATATTCAAAATTTATTTTTCTCCTGTTTGGCACGACAGCTTCTGCAGCAACTTTTACACCTCTGTACGGATTTCCGAGCACTAACGGCCACTCGCTGCCCTCGGCAGGGCAGCAGAGCTGTGAGAGGTGCCTGTGGGCAGGCACGGGAAGCCTCCCACGTCCTGATTCCCCAGGAGCCTGGGACAGAGCACGGTGAGGCACTAGGGATGACGGCGCAAGGGAGGGCATGAGGCGCAGCGCAGGCTGCAGCTCCATGCGAGCTGTCACCACCACCTACCTGACTGAACCCAGGGGCAATCTCCCAAAACTAGGAGGGCTCCCCTCTCTCTAAGCCTCAGACATGTTCCATGTGAGGAAGAACTTCTTTCCTGTGAGGGTGACAGAGCACTGGAACAGGCTGCCCAGAGAGGTTGTGGAGTCTCCTTCTCTGGAGATCTTCAAAACCCGCCTGGATGCCACCCTGTGCCACGTGCTCTAGGTGTCCCTGCTGGAGCAGGAGGTTGGACTAGATGATCCCTAGAGGTCCCTTCCAACCTCAACCATTCTGCGATTATGATTCCATTCTGTGATTCTTACCAGCAGGTTACTTGCTACTTATCTCTACTAGGAGAAGGTGCCTTAACACCCATCTCTGTGCACTCTCGTTCACTTCTTCGCAAGTATTTGTAGGGTAGTCTACACAGAATTCAAGAATTGACATCTACGAAATTCTCCAGGCCCCACATTTCCTCCATCATTTATTAAAAAGATATTTATTCAAACATTTTGATACCTTTTTATTATTATTATGAAAAAGATTAAAGTTTCCCATAGGAGGGAAAAAGAAAAAAAAAAAAAGTATATCAGTATTTTCCCATGGACAGAGGCATTTTCTGAAGCTCCAAAAATTACCTAATGCTAAAAAGGCAGTAATAAAATCATCCTTGTTACTGGTTATTTGTGAGCAGATATTTGAAAACAAGAAAATTGCACTAAAAGAGATTATACTTCAAGAGCAAAACCTGGAAGTTTCAGATCAATAAATTAAGGAAAGTCTGACAACAGATTATCTGAAACAATCTTCCTTTTATTTTGCTATTATGCGACCATCTCCATTAAGATACCTGGATGAATACAGAGGACAAACACTGAAGCTGGTATTACCATATGCTGTCAAACGCACAGATCAATATCACATTTTATTTATAATGTTATCACAAGTGAAAATAATAATTAACCTAAATAGCCATTACAGAGTTTACAAAGATTAAAAGAGAGCCAAGAAAAGATCCCAACGGCCATTCCCAAGTACTTCACGAAAAAGCAAACGTGTAACTAAAAAGCAACATATATGGGCTGATGTATGGAGAGAGAGAGAGAGGAAAAAAAAATAGATTAAGGGAAGTTAAATTAGCCAACTACATTCAGCTTTTCACATTAAAAAAAAAAAAAAAAAGACACCCTAATATTTGAAGCTTATGAAAATACACTGGCCCCATTACGGTTTCTGCTAGCACATGTTTTCTGGTGAAAACTCACCCGGAGACTCGGCTCCACTAAACACTAATATTTCGTAATTCCTTCATGCACCATATCCAAAAACGCTTGTAGCCTTTCAGGAGCCCTCCCAAGAGCTAATTAAACCTGCGCCCATTAAGGGTAAGGAGCCCAATTTTAACCGAAGTGGTGAAGCAGACCAATTTCAGTTGAACTGCTAATACCCAGAGGAGTCTCTGGAAACGGCACACGGAAAACTCCCCCTTTCCCAAGGCCGCTGCCGCCGTCTCCTGCCACTTCAGCGCCCCGTGGTGCAGCCCACACGGGGGGCACAGAGCTGCCTGTGCGGCTCACGCGCTCCCAGGCTCTCCACTCTGACCTTCAATAGATGCAACCTTGCTTTTACAGTGAATTCTTTAAGGATGTGTTAACATTTTATAAAGGTATCTTCGTGCAACACCAATCTTTTACAGGACATGTTATAATACTTCTGTAAATCTCATATTTATTGCATACCATTGATATTCTGCTTGCATGTGGGAGCTAGCAGTTCGTGCGTCTGAAGGTTTTCATCAAAAACCTACTCATTTATTTCAGCATCTCACCCACTAGCAAGATAAAGCTATTGCACTAAGAGATTATTAGCACTGTGCCTTGGCTTATGTCTGCACATCAAACTGAAAAGAATTGTGTGTTTCAGACAGTGAAAAGCTTCAGTCTTCTACTGCAGAGACAATAGCATAAAATAATCTCTCCTGGATACAAAGGAAGAAATTAAGAATAAGCAGTACTGAGAGAGAGAGAGAGAGAGACACAGAGAGACAAAGGTGACAGACTAATAGAAGAATTACAAGACCAAAACTAACCTAGCCAAATTCTCACACAAAATACCCATTTAAGAATGCAGTCCCAGTCTAGGATGTTTGGATACGGGCATAAGTTTTGCTTTAACAGACTGAATAAATTTCTTTATATTCTCCCTAGTCGACACCTAGATGCAAAATAAAGATGGAAAACTAGAAGAAAAAGTCGAGGGACTTCTTAAACTACAACTAATATCCTTCCATAGCCTTCTTAAAAATACAATATTCTTGTACAGCCTCCTCGTTACTCAACTTGAATGTGACATCTTATTACGCATTTTCCTCTCTACATTTAATTCATACCACATGGCAAAGTCTCCTGCAATTAGAAACCACTTTTAGGTAATCTCCTTTATAGGGAGTTCAGAGCAACATACATCTGAATTTAATACTCCATTTTGGAAGGTAATGAGATGGCACTTTCATAGTCAGGCTTTAAAATTAAATAGAAATTCAATTTAAGGATAAAGTATAAAAAAGTTTCAATAGGATTTAGAGGATTTAAATTTGTAAAATTAAATGAAATCTCCATCTTATTTAGTTATCCAGCACAGATATGAGCAAAATATATATGTATACAATTGTTGTATTGTTTCTGAAAAAAATACGAATCCTCCCAGTACCAACAAGGCTGTTTATCTCCGGAGCTCCTTGCCACCCACTGGACACCTGTCAGTCTTGGCACTGGCCTTTCTGTGCCCATGTAAAGAAGACTTTGCATGGCATATCCCTCTCTTGACCAAATTAGGCTAACCTCATCTGCATTGACATCAGTGCCTATAATTTTGGAATCTCATCGACAGAAATAGCTTTATCACAGGGCTCGGCATACAAATTAAGCATCTGTATAGGGCAAGTTGAACTTGTGGAAGTGATGAAAAGCCATAGTGAAAAATCTTAGCATGCGCTTTGAAGCAACATCTAATTAAGGCAACAGTTAGATAATTTAGGGGAATTTATGGTTTAAAGTCTTGATTTTTGTTGTCTTGCAGTATTTTTTTGTTTGCACACAAGCTAGTATTAAAACCTGACATTTTAGCTGAGAACACTGAAGAATAAGCTCAATTTAGTACACTTGAAAGCATTATAATATTTCATATATATTAAAAAAATGCACAAATTGTTATTAACAGACCCCTAATCTCCCATCCCAGTTTAATTAATCATCCCATTGTTCTTTGGGAAACTATTTTAACTAGTTATGAGATTACCTCACAAGTACTAAGCTTGTGTGCAACAGACTAAGAATATTAAGATGCAACTAATTTGATCAACACTATCTCACTTTTGGGGAGAAGCACCTTTGGAAAAGGAGGGAAGGGCAAGCTAGGAAGCAGCGCACGGCAGCAGCGTTATTCCAAGCTCCAGGAGAAGCAGCTCCTCATCCCGTCAGAGGCGGGAGCCGGCAGATCACGGCGCACAGAAGCGCCGCAGCCGCGCTCGGCGGGGAAGGAGGATCTGCTGTCACTTACTGCTCCCGAGATGATGGAAGACAGACACGAGTCTCAATATAATTAAAGCCTTTCTCGCCTTATGAAGGAATTTTAAGCCTTATGGAAATGTAGATGAGCATGTAGAAGCAAAGAGCAGAACAAAGGCATAATAGAGAACACTGAAAACACCCTTTGCTTTAAAACAGCTGCTGAATATGGATGTCACTGCTACTGAAGGGAACAGTACTGAGCCTACCCCCAAAGACTTACCAAAAAAAGGCAGGAACAAAACCCAGCTTGTAGCTCAAGATCCCACTGCAGAGTGAAGAACAAACGTGAGGCAGGCGGCAGAGCCTTGCTTCCCAGGCGGCATCACCGCGCTCCTATCACTGCCACCCCAATGCCTGCTCTCCCCACACAAAATCAAAAGTTACTCCTCACAACACAGAATTTGGCTTCTTACAATAAATATATATATTTAAGAGACATTTCCTCCCAGATAAATAATATGTTACTTTCCACAATATCTGCATTATATACTATTTACTGCATTACAAATTATTCATGGAAATAAATCATCAGACACAGTCAGCTGTTTACAAGACATGCCTCTGAAATCCTTAATTTTACCAAAAAAAATAATAATAAAGAATAATAAGAATAAAACCCAGAAAGTGTTGGTACAGCTTAACTGAATTCTCTTATGGCACATACAACTTTTTGCAAATGAAGGGTAAGACTAGAGACTTTCTGCACTTTTTGCAAAGAGTTAGCTTTTGAGAGCTAACTCAATTTAGGCACAGAAGATGACGCTCGTGTAATTAAGTCATCATTCTTGACTTAAAAAGAATAAAGTAAAAGGCCTATAATGGCAACAGGCTTCACATATTCACAACTGCTCAGACTGAAGGCAGAATTAATTTTCTAAGTCACTTCCCTACCACTCATTAAGAACTACATGAGCACTTGGTAAATATTCGCCTTTAAAACCTCAGCTCAGCATAAAGTGTTTAGAGCCCAAATACAACTCCTGGACACTCAGTTTAGGATCACTAGAGTTGTAGTCTTCAGGTTTTATTACAGATAATCCTCATGTAAACGTAGCTCCCTCGCTTGGCTTTTTACCTCCTATGGGAGGTATGGCAGAGGGAAGGGAAAGCAAATAAGGCTGAAAGATCTCAATGCAAGCACTTGCTAGATGAGGAATCTACAGACGTGATCCAGGAAAGACCTGATGGACAGAGGGATGGACGTTGGAGCTAAAATGGGACTGGGGGATGGAAGCAGGGCAAAGACATTATTCCCCAGAGCAGCATTTAACTGCTTTTTGGGTGCAGAGACCCCTCCATTCTTTGACCCAAGAGAAAAGGAAAGGTTTTAACCCTCCTCCTGGCACAGGCAGGTACATTCTGTACAGAAAGGGAGACAGAGATTTCCTGAACATACCAAAAAATTAGAACCTCTCTATGCATCTATGTTGGGACTTCGACATGGATTGTACTGGCAACCCAAATATTTATTTCCTAAAGGGGCCCATAAGCAAACTATTAAGTCACAGGTTTGGGCTTTCTTTTTACTCAAAAAAAATCTCTGAAATTTCTATCATGTCACAAGCAGCTTTACCCAGGTGACTTCTTGAAAACGTTGCAAACTCTGGATTCATCTCAGCATTCCCAGCCACTTTGGATGATTCAGAATATAAACTAAATATGTAGTTCAGCATATAGTAACAGTAGAAAACTAACAAATTCAAAATCTTTTTGTTAAAAATAAACAAATAGTAATGTATAATGAGGTAAAAAAACTTATAAGGGTAGAGTCAAGGTATAAAAAAATCTTATTCTACAGATAAAATCAGCCTGAAAGTGGTATTTGGAGGCAAATTCATAAATCTGAACCAATGAGAATCAACTTCTCTTTACAGAAAGCAGTATAATACACGCAAAAAAAGAAATAAAATGGTTATATACCTTGATTTATTTTGATCCTCCTTGAATGAGCTACTTATATAGTGTAATAAGTTCAGTTGTTTCAGGAAAAGTATTACTAGAAAATCTCAAAAATATATATTTGAGATTAATTCAAGATTAATTTAGATATACCTATATATATATGCGTACATCTTTAAATCCATTAAGTCTTTAAAACTCACGTTTTGAAATTTTCCGAAGTTGTCCTGCTAAACTGAAGTGGTCCAGTAATCAGGGCCACAAAGCAATCTGTCCTTAGTGATGAGGATAGGCAATCAGGTACACAGGTCACTCTGAAATGCCCTGACTGAAAATTTAACGTAATATGAAGCTTTGGACAGGTTAGCCACATAAGCAGAGCACTCGAGATCCTCCTAAAAACCTTAGCAATAATTACAATGAGACTAAACATCTCTATAATTAAGATTCCCCGTTTAATAAAAATAATTGCTCAAAGCTTCTAAATCCACAGGTATAGAGCAATCTATCCGAAAAAAAACGATGCCTGTCATCATCAGCAGATGGGTTGTGTTTACCAGGACAAGAGTCCCAAGTGCCGCGGCAGCACCTCACCCCATGCTGCTGCGCCAGCTGCTGCAGCACCAACACCGGGGGCTGCAAGGCAGCGAGGGTGTCGATGTGCTCCTCAGGGTACCTACATTATTAGATCTTCTCTTTAGTCCCTAATTTTGCAAGACAGGTATTGTAGAAACAGAGGCAAGGACTGGTACGAAGCTGAGCTCTCTTTCCAGCTCCAGCTTCCCAAGCCAAGTGCAATAGAGAGCAACAGCCACCGAAGGAGGCCTGAGGAGCACGGGAACCAACTTGGGCACCTCACTGCACACCTCTCAGCCTTGCACTGAGGCACAGACATGCACTCTGCCACTTCTTAGCGATTCCAGAGATGCAGCCAAAGAGGGAGACAAGCTCGTACCAGTACAAGACTCCTGAAGAGCAGAACTGGAATGAAAAGTGTTCATTTTTTGCAGTTAGGAATCTAGTATCGCATTTTAGAACCCATTGCTGAAAGACGGCTTTGGAATTGCAGCGTGCCTCTTTCTAGGCTTAGAAAGACGAGTTAATTTTTGCATTACAGAGAAAATGGCAGTTACATTTAATAAATGGTATACATCTGTGAAATACTTGAGATAAATTTCAGTTTTCATAAAGACTGCACTTTTATTTCAATATTACAGCATTTTTAATAGAAAAATAAACAAAGACATCTAGAAGCTAAAGAATTTCTTTTCATGCAAAATTTTTATGAAGATGGCAGATGCATCCTACATGAAACTGAAGGGACAATGAGCAGCTAACACAGACGTCTCTGTTTTCAGCAGGCAAATGAGACTAGCTGGAGGTTTTGCTATATTTCCATGGAATCACTCCATATAAAATGTATGCAAAATTAAGCAAATAGATTTTACACACACACACACACACACACACACACACACATTATTTCACGAACCCCTTAGTATTCTAAGTTAACTTTTTCAACCAAAACAACACACCACACTTACTTTACACCTTGTTGTTTTCTAGATATTTTGTACTGTAAAAGATTTAATGGGAATCTCGTTCGCTGGATTACTTTGATATCCCCCTCACATGCCCAACAGCTGTCTTATCCTGCTGTAGAACCTTCTGAGATTCATACTTCAGAATCTGAAGAAGAGTTAAGATTTGTGTAACTGGCAGTATTTTTGTTATTTCAAACATACAAGAGTGAAATGTAAGTGGCTCAAAACACAGCGACGCGAAACCACTCTGCTGCACTTCAGATAAGCCTAAAAATAGGTTAGAAAGCTCAGCATCAGAACCACCTCTTACCATTTTTGCTTGTTCTTCAGCTATTAAAACACACACACACACACACAGTTTTGGAAGTTTCTTGTACAAATTGAGATAGAAGTGATTTGCAGGACAACAAATTTGTCTTTTTTTTCTCTCCCCAGGTCACATTATGTATTTGTTAACAGTTTATTCAGTTTCACTATTAATGGACTTCACTTCCTTCCTGCCTTTTCTTGCACTAGCAAAAGTGCAACCAACCTTCAAATTTTTGAAGTGTTTACATGAATGTTCTTCAAGTCCTAAGAAGAGGGCCTGTTCAACAGCACAATTTAGTTTCTCTTATTTTTTAGCTTTAACGCTGTGAACAAGGCTTCTTCACCAGGGTCTGCAAACTATTCAACATATGTTGACAGCAAGAGTGTAACACAGGATGCTGGAGACACTCACCTAAGGCTTGCAGCAAGGCTAAGAGTTTCACCCGAAATAAGAAGCACTTCTCAGGGTCAGAAGCGGGAACTAAGAGAAAGGAGTGACAGAACCTGCAAACACATAAATGTGCACGGCAGCAAGTGTGCACTAAGAAACCAGAAAATACAGCCTAGGTGGTATCTGACTTTCTCCCCACGGCAACTAAGCGCAGTGAAGAGCTCACCACAAGATGAATCCACAAGAAAGGGGAACTTGGAAGTAACCCTTCCCTTTCAATCCTCTGCCCATCACGATGCCAGGTATTTGGACACCCTTCAGAGAGCAATTTTGTGTCTCACCCAGCAAAACAGTAAGTTGGGGCCCCTGAGCTCATTTCATATGATAAGGTCTCAGCGAGCAAAGGGGCTCAGTGAGCTCATACGTACGCAGAGAAGCAGCACGTGGCACCAAACCTGTGCGTGTCAAAGCCTGCTACACGTGTGCAGAAAGCTCCTCAACTACTAACCACTTTCTTTAACAGAAACCTAAAAGCATAGACTAGGTGAGTCATTTCTCCAGTGTGAGCACACATCGTTTCAGTGTAGGTGAAAGCCTTTAAAAAAGACAACAAAAAAAGAAAACGTCCAAACTACCAGCGGGGTAAACCAGCTCCTTCAGACCACACAAATATTACACTACCAATGTCCCCTTAAACTGATGATCTCTTGCCATATCTGATGTTAACGCACCCAAATTTCCTAGAACACTCAGGACAGAGGAGAGGGAAGGGGGTGAGAGAAGGAATCCAACCTTCTAGAAAACACATTTTTTTAAAAAAAAATTGCTTTCTTTGTACCCAGGATTGAGATTCATAACACGAGAGCAACCAAAAGGTACCCAGCACTAAAAACATCATCTTATCAGTAAGGCAAAGAAATGAGTAATTAGAAAAAAATGTATTTTGTCAAGTATTACGCAGATTTGGATGCCAAGCTTTCCACATAGTCAAGAATTTGGATGTACCTAAATGGCACATCAATTCTGTCATAATTCCCCACAGATTTATACACCTATTACATCTGGTGATATAAAAGGCTAATTTACTACCTATAACGACAGTTAAATCTATGGTGAAATCATAATTTTCTGTTCAGTGTCTTGATTAGATGCCTTATAAATCTACAAAATTCTCTTCAGGTGTGCCAAGGAAATACTTCTTTCTTTTTCCCTTGCATCCCTGGCTGGACTTCTGTAGAAAACCAAGAGCCTGCAGCTTGGCTCGCGTAGCCCAATGATGTCTTTCTTACATGATTTAAAAAGCAAAGAAGGGCAGATACCAGATTTCTGTGATGGCCCTTGGTGAAGCCTTTCCGTTGGGTGGTAAGAACAGTCCCTTGACAGAACCACATTTGTCATTCCACAATTAAAAAAAAAAAAAAAAAAAGGCTGAAAGACTACAGATGGAAACAGACAGACATTAACCAGTGAGGACCTTACATTCTCCTCCATCTTCCCAAAAGGCACAGATCTTCGAACTCTTTTAGAAAGCCTCTGTCAAGAGGCTGCTTTCAGAAATGGCATGAAACCTTACAAAATATTATCAGAAGTACATATTTTGCTATAATACACTGCCCAAGATAAAAACAAATCCTAGTAAGCATAAAACAAATGAAAACTTTTAAGTACCCACCATTTTTATGATACAACACATCTCTAGTTTAAAAGACGCTAAAATATTGATAATATACTCGACAAATTCCCTGACACGAAGTTACCCACGAGGCAGCAATGTGCCCTCATGGCCAAGAAGGCCAACGGGATCCTGGCCTGCATCAGGAGGAGCGTTGCCAGAAGGTTGAGGGAGGGGATCCTGCCCCTCTACTCAGCTCTGGTGAGGCCACATCTGGAGTATTGGGTGCAGTTCTGGGCTCCCCAGTACAAGAGGGACATGGAGCTTCTAGAGAGGGTCCTGCGCAGAGCCACGAAGATGACTAAGGTACTGCAGCATTTGTCATATGAGGAGAAACTAAGTGAGCTGGACCTGTTCAGCCTGGAGAAGAGAAGACTGAGAGGAGATCTGATCCATGTATAAGTACCTGAGGTGGGAGAATGTAGGGAGGATGGGGCTAAACTCTCCTCAGTAGTGGGCAGTGATAGGACAAGGGGCAACATGTACAAATTGAACCACGGGAAGTTCCATCTCCATGTGAGGAAGAAGTTCTTTCCTGTGAGGGTGACGGAGCACTAGAACAGGCTGCCCAGAGAGGTTGTGGAGTCTCCTTCTCTGGAGATCTTCAAACCCACCTGGATGCCACCCTGTGCCACGTGCTCTAGGTGTCCCTGCTGGAGCAGGGGGGTTGGACTAGATGATCTCTAGAGGTCCCTTCCAACTTCGACCATTCTGTGATTCTGTGAAAATACGACTTTCCCTTCCTATTTTTCCAACAACAACAACAAAATATGGCCAAGGTAATTGTTACAGAAATGCTGAAAATCTGTTTGTAAGTCTTAAGAGTTATTGCAAATAAACAGTCTTTAAATGAAATCTAAAGACAGAGGAGTTGAATAAGAACAAAGAGAGAGAATTCTCTTCACTTTAATGCCTTCCGCTAAGATAAATAAAAGCTTGGGAACAAAAGAACTGTGGATTCCAATAGCTGTAATTACGATGCTTCATCTACTTTACCAGAAGAAAAGCAACAGGACACAAAAATCACTGCTACTTGATATTGTCCTGATGCACAAAGCAGTTATTTAATCAAATGACTTACATCAACTGTATCAAAAAATTGTAATTACTGTTTTACACTTACAAGACAGCTAACTTTAAAGAGGAACTTAGCCAACTCATGTGAACCTGGAAGTTGTGAGAAAGACAGAAAAATATTCAAATAATAACTTGGTTGTTTACATTTGTCAGTACAGGCTATGTTTCTGCTACACTAGTCCCTAAGTTTTCAGGAGCACCCATGATTATATTCCAGGCAACACTCAGGCAGCCAGGGTGACCCGTAACTTCACATTCTTTTTACTTGTTTTTTATTTAAAAAGAAGGGAAACAAAAAAACCAGCATACCTACTGCCTAGAAATTCACTTGGGAGGGGAAAAAAAAAAGTATTATTTTTCACTTAATCTGCAAACCCTGAAACAAGCTTGGCAAAACAGTCACAATACTGCAGATACTCTGCAGGCCTCATCTTCCAGAGAGCAGCTTTAGCACCAGCTTCCTCAGCCTCTGCTCTTCATGCTGCTCAGCTCCTTGCAGCCCTGGTCTCCTTGCCCACACGTAAGGTACCACAAGCTCTTCAGCAACAGGCAGCATTTCCAAAGACAAATCACCCAGG
>NW_010577042.1:26565-40554 GCF_000705375.1 Tinamus guttatus | reverse complement strand
CGTTTGAATGCGTGGGAAGACCTGGCACTGGTGCCAACACATTTATGTAATGTGGTCCCTGCAGATGTTCAAATGCTTTGAATTGTCAGCTGGTTTTGGAGATACACATCACAAAGCTCACTGGCAATTTAAAGTAGAAGCCTCCAGGTGGTGTTATGCGGATTTTAACATGGTGAGACATCTTGAGAAGCATGCTGGGAGAGCTACCTTATAAACCAGAGCGTTTTAAAAACCTCAATGACACATTCCACCATGGGCTAATTAGAATTAATTTGCGCCCCAAAGCTTCAAGGGCTGCTCTTAAGAATACTTAAGACGCCTTAGTTTTCTTCAGGAAGATGCAATTTTGTCATAAACTCAGCTGTGATTGCAAGACAATTTAATAAGGTAATCCTAAAAAAAATCTCAATTCCAAGCCTTGCCTATCGGATAAAATGAATTTTAAAACACAGGTATTTCTTGAAGTGCATGTGTGTGGTACATTAAGAGAGGGAAATAATGGTCAGCTGAAGCTAAAAAATGGTTGATCAAAAATTCACTGGTTTGTCTCTAGTACTGTCAATAGAAACCACGAGAGGGCTGGACTTTGGACCACTTTTTGAACCCTCACATCGAATCAAAAGACAATACGATCAGACTATGTGCAGATTTTAAATACCACTACACAGGAACTCTTGTCTCACACACATGAAAACTGTACATCAGAATACTCCCCCAATTTTTTTTTTTTAATATTACAAGCACCGCGATGCATTTTATTGACCTTTACTAACCTATTACTAAAAAAACTTTTTCCTCCCTCATGTTGCTCAGGAAGTACTTTACCTATGTGTATTTTTTATCAAACAGCACAGACCATAGTCATCCAAAATACAGTGTATTTACTTGAAGAAAGAAAATAACCTCCAGTTTTTAAACTCAGGAGGTTAAAAAAAAGTATTCTTGCTTGAGATACTAGAACACAAACATCTATGTACTTCATTTGTAAAATGGGAAAGACTCATTACTGGAGTTTTTAATATAACACTCCGGAGTGATAAGAATCAGTTACCACGTAGAGTCCCTGCAGCTCTGTCCCTTAGTTAGCTTCATTCAAACACCTCTTGGAAACTTCAAAAGCGAGCTGTTTGGCAGCCTTTTCATCTCACCTTAGCAGAGCATCTATTAAAAGAGTCAGACTCATTTAATACTTAATATTTGCAACTCAGTTGTAGACACTCACGAAAGAAAAACACAACCCGCCGGCAGGTCCACAGCATTTTCATGTTCATGGGATACTAAAAGAACATTTTTATTTTGAAGTCCACCAGATTCCTTCTTCAAAATAAAGAGGCAGGAGTCAGCAAATAGTATGCCTATAATCAGGACTGCTGTTGGAGGCTTAAGAACTATAGGTCTGGAATTAAACAGTTATTATGAAGATGTGACTTTTTCACAAGCAAGCATCAATCTCTCAACTGCTGTTAACACTTTTGTAACAGCATATTACTTTTCACTAAATGAAATTCAAAGTGCAAGCAACACCAAAAATTCTAAGCACTAGCACAGTAGTGCACTAGCATGGTGTCTGCAACCATAATTTTGGAGTACTGCTCTGGGCCTGAGAAGGGCACAGAGGGGAAGAAAGCGTAAACACCACCTTTCAAGCAGGTTGTCCAGAATGCAAGAGGTCTCCATCATTAGGGCAGAGACTGAGAGTTTCTTCTCTTACCTACAGTCACGACTGTGTTCCTTATCCCTTAAGCTGAGGTTTAACAGTACCTTGACTCCCAGTTGTATCATAACACTACTTTGTGTAACAGTACTGACTCAAAATCCCAGTGACCACTGCACATTTCAGTCAATAACTGTAATTATCTAGCGTGAATATCTCTAGTTCAAAATTGCAAACTGAAATAAATATTTAGATGAGGTAAAATGTATATATTTATATCCGCACATTGCAAAATCGAGCAACATACTTACATTGCTAAATAACGATTTTAATTACACAAACACTTCATCTATCTTCAGGACTGCAAATCGCTCATCTTCGCAGAACCCAAAAGTTACGAGCAAAAATTCAACGGCAAATTTACAATGCATCTTCTTCTGAACCATAAAATGCAAAACCATGAACTGATGAGATAGCAAAAGAACTGCAGGACACCTAGGCTTGAATTTTAAAAAGAAGGGCGAAAGGAAGGGGCCAATGGGAAAGGTGAGAAAATGGACATACAGACACACTGAGGAGGCAGCCAAGCAGCAAGCTGAGTGCTGGAAACCATCACCAGCAGAACTATTGCCCCTTCCTCCCACCCTCCTCGGAGGCAGGTATCTCCGCACCGCGTCTTTCCTGCCACGGCCACTGCACCACATCCTTGCACTCATTCCCGGCAGGAGTGGCAGGGCACCACCCAGGCAGCAAGGAGCACCCCCTCCCCAGCAGCAAGTGCCACTGGATGACAGGACACGCGAGCAGAGGCACCCAGGGAAGTCTTCAAAGCCCTCAGCATCTTCTTACTGACCACAGCTCCTTCTTCCTTTCCCTGCAGCAATAAAATCAATGTAATTCATAAATAGCAGAGTTCAATTTGGGAACTTATTCCATGTTGCAGTAATAAATAAATATTCCATATTTTTGTAATATATTATATACTTATATCCTTTTATTATTTTTTTTTTTCTCGGAGTAAAGGAAAACACTGGGTCTTACAGAGATAGCTGAGACTGCCACAAAGGATTTGGGAGACCCTTCTTTTCTGCCTGGGCCATCACATGAGCAATGCAAAGGAAGCAATGCCACAAACCAGGCAGAAGAGGTGAGAATACACAACAGATGAAACAGATGGGAGCCAAGGGGTGCATTCCACAAAAATGCAGTGCTTTCAAAAGGACATCATAAAATGAAGAGGTAATACTCTGCTATCCCCAAAAATCACACCTCTTATCTGGCCTTTACCTTCTAAGTAAGTGGGACAAGCCCCAGAGGGCACCAGGGACTCAGCTGCAGCTCTCACAAACGTGCAGAAGAACACATCAGGGGAGATGTTTTCCTTAGGCCTTTTACAGCAAATCTGATGAGCCCCTGAGAAAGGGCACCTGTGAGCGCTGCTTTCGTCACGCCGCCGGGACAGACTTGCCTGGGACACTCCGGCAGCTCCACAGCACAGCACTCGGCTCCACACAGAGCTTTCCCACTCACAAACACCTCCCTGGCACTGGATGTACTTCAGGGGGGATTTAAAATAATTCTGCCAGTCCACATAAGCAGCATACTGGGTGCTCTATAAATGCAGCTGAAACAGAGGGTCGAACAACTGTGCACACATGTACTCAGTCAATCCAAATTTGTTTGACTTGGCAACTCAGTAACATACAGAGCAGCTATTGCGGTCTGAGCGTCCTTGGCCCGAGACGCTTCAGGGCAAGCTCTGCAACGCCTCAAGCAGATCTGCAACGGCCAGGGATCTGGAGGGGAGAAAAAGGAAGAAATTCCCCCAAACACTAAAGTGAGCATCTGCCACCATCCTGAAGCGGTAACTTACACTGGCGGAAAACTAATGTGTCTTTATCTACTGTTCACTTTCAGCTAGTGCTTCTAAAACCTTACTGGGGAGGATAAAGCCTGGCAATCTATTAAATTTATATTTCTTACTTGGAAAGATATAAGGATTTCCAGAAATCCATGTATTTAGAATATGACTTTTGTCCTCTGACTATCCTTACAAGACAATACAGTAGCAATTGGCACACGGAATACTGTTTTTTCTTTTCTCATGTTTAAACTTATACAACACCCCCCACACCAGCATTCACCCGTCACACACGTATACATACATACACACACTAGCAACTATACACTTCTCCAAAGAAAAAAGCAAAAATGACCCTCATGTTCTGAGGCACGTCATTTACAAACTACACGACAAGGTGTCTGTAGCAAGGATGGCAATTTTTTTTAGTAAAAGGTGCAGAAGAAAAAGATTTCAGTTTCACGTGAAAATACTTTTCATTTTTAAATGATTTCTAAATACAGTAGTTAGAGTGGTGAGAAAAACAAAATTTGAATTTTGCTAAGTCTATTAACAAAAATTTCCAGACTGCATGTTTAAGGGGAAAGAAGAAAGGAAGAAGAAATAGAGTATGCTAAGTCTGAGGAATATATTAAGCATTTGTTTGTAAGGTAATACAGCCCACCTTTTAAAATATTTTTAATTGAGTCAAATTGGGTCCAAAAACATTTTTTGTAATAGATATGAATTTACACCGTCTATAAACATATAATGAACATGGGGTGCACAACACAGCCCTCCAAAGCACCAAGTAGCACCGTACAATAACACCAGAGAATAGTTGAGCCCACTCTTGGTTGGGGAGAAAGCAAAAGGACTCCACACAATCACCAGCTGTTCTGGGCATTCCTTCAGCTGCAGTGGAAACAATCGGAGCCAGTGTCGCTGCTCCGAGCGCCCGTTCCCACTCCTTCCCCTGCGCCAGCACCCTGCTCATCCTGCCTTACAGAGCTGCATCAGCACAAAAAACACTGCTACAAAAAAAGAGAAGAGTTTGCTGCTGCTTTAGCTCCATAAACTGTCTTTCTGTGGGGTCAGAGGAGTGCAAATGCCAGCACAAGAGAAATGAGTGAAAATGTGTGGCTAGAGGTCATACTGTGCAAGTCTACTTTAAATTTAACACTGAAAAAAGATATTAACTACAATTCTACTCGGAATAAAGAATAGCTTCTCTTGAAAACAGTAATAACAACAAAAACTGGCTCTGGTCAACAATAACCCTCAGCCAGGCTTCTCCAAGCATAAGCACAGCATCATGCAGTGTCAAAAACAACAGAAATAAAGAAATTGCTCTTGCTCTTGTATTCTTTCACAACATTCTAAGTGCAAAAAGTACTGTATTTAACAATTTTAATACTCTTATTTCGAGAGGTGACAGAAATAAAGATCTTCTGTAATATCTGCACCGTGACACTAAAAATTACAGTATGCCATGTATTCTTTAACCAATGTCTTGGCCTCCTCCTTAAGCCAGGCTCCCTGCCACATTCAGTAAAGAGAGAAACTTCACCTCCTAGCTCCCAAATTGGTTTCAATATGACCACAGTTTCTAAGATATGGCCTCTTTCTTATCCTCTGGTATAAATACAAGAGTGACCAAGGAAAGAAGAAGTCCTTAGCTTCATTAATCACAATATTCTTTTCTACTTATTCAACCAATCACGAATAATGACTTTTTGTCTAATCACCTCAAATCATCTTTCCCCAAAAGCTCATGAAAATGGATGAGCCTCACAGAGCACAGCCGTTTATTTCACTTAAATTCTACTGTGTCAAGAGGTGCTACAGGAAGGTTTTTAATTAAGGGCCTCTTATTAAATCACAAAGGATTCCTTCCTGCCTCCAACCAAGCATGTTTGGGCTGGAGGACACTGGCAAAAATAATGTCACAATAATACATAAAGAAAAAAACAAGAAAGGATCACACACAGTCTCAAGCATTTGACGCTCTTGGAGAGCTGAAGCCTTTTTTTCCTCTTCGAAAGTGTCTACATATCGATACAGACCACTGACTACAGGCTCGACACATTCCCTGCAAGCAAGACTTGAGGAATGTAGCACCTGCAATTTGCCATGCACTTTATTTATGGCACTTTGCTAAATTATCATAATGATCTAAACTGACAGAGATATGAAGCATGGCAATCACATTTAGGAGAAAAAAAAACAGCATCCTTGAGAGGAGGAATAAAAGCTTGGAGGAACTCAGGATTTTCTGCAAGTGTTTGAGACATTATCAGATTTCCAAACTGAAAAGCTCAAGTTCTTACTTATATCTTCCAGTGCAGGCAACAGATAGAATTCTGTCATTTTCTCTGTCAGTTTGTGGGCTAAACACAGCATGTTTTATCTGGACTAAGACGTAGTCAGAATGTTCTTTGTCCAAACGAAAACAAGCTAGGAAAAGCCGGTTAAATATATGGTCTAAGCCCTTACATTACCTAAGCCTAGGGAAAAGTGCAGAGATTTCTATCAACAGGGCTAATGGCACTTTAGCTCAGATTTTACAACAGAAGAAATAACAGAACAAAACTCCATAAAGTTTTTCCTCTAAATCTCTTTCAATAAGCAAATTTACACACTTATTTCCATCCACTGGCATTTGCAATTTTGCATTTAGCAGCTTCAACACTGTTTCCAACTCTAAAAGAATCTGTATGGATTTTTTTTGTCCAGCCCTAAAAAGAGATAAATTATTAGAATGGCTGAAATCTAAAGTTTAAAAAAAATCTACAGACAATAACCAAGGAAACCAAGCACACCAGACTTTGAGAACTGACTTTTTACAGGTTTCTTGCCATTGCAAAAGAGAAAGCTAAGAGAGCTCATGAGGAGACCTGCATGCACTTGAGGAGATGGCTGTGCTAGTGTGCACAAAAGGAAGTGCTAATTTGTGCGTGACTAAACACGAAACTGTCTCAGTTGCCTCCAGCTGCAACATCAACGTATGGAGCACACTAGCTACAGAAGAAAGAAGTAACAGAGAACAGCATCATACTGCTGCCCTAATAGCTACAGTCCCTGCCCATTACACCATTGCTAGACTGTAAATTATTAAAAAATAAACAAGTTTTGCAGTAGTGCAACTTTTTCTGATCTAGACACATAATTCAATCCCTCCGGAAACCACTTGCTTGTCCGTATCCCTGCACCTTATCTCAATTTCTGTTTCAGATCAGGAAGAACTGAATCAGACGGAGACTACGTACAAATATGTTCAAACTTTCTGGTACTGAAGCCAACTCACTCACTGACATCCCAGGTGACCCATTATAATCTTTTTCCTCAGTCTTGGAATAAGCTACTGTATCTTTTCCTCTATTTTTCTTGTCTTGGAGAGAACTGACCCCTTGCCCTAAAATGGGCAACAGGTTGTCTTTCACATGTAATAATATCTGAATTTAGTAGACAGAGTTGTCTCCAGCTATGTCTGCTACAGAGAAAAATAATACATACATACATATATATATATATATATCTCACCAGTGGAAGAAGCAGCTTGTTTCTCCACAAATCATCAGGAACCAAGGAAAAAGAGAAATGGTGAAATCTTCTGCTAAAACACAGATCTACCCTTATTATTCTTTTTCCAAAATATCTTCTTTTGGTGTTCGGGCTGGCAGAGAAAGGGGGCCTGCTACAAATTTTGACTCCTTTACTCTTTCAGCTAAAAGCTGAAAAAAAAAAATGCCTCTACCCTCTGATGAAAAGCAAACCTCAAAATCTATTTAATTCTAATTAACATGACAGCATGACTTGGAAAAGGCTAAATCAGACTGCCATATCACAGGTGTACCAAGTAGGGGAATGTGGCAATAAACAGGAATTAAGATTGTTACAGCAGAAGTAAAAATTTCTTTGGGGCGGGGTAGAGGAGAGAAAGGCAGGGGAGGAAAGGTAACAGCCTCAAGAGTTATTTCAGACCTTAAAGAAATCAAAATATTTATCTCCAAGTCTTCTACCATACACCAACAAGGTAAACATATAAACAAATAATCCCTCAACTAACTGTTAAATTCAGCTTTTTTTGAGTTGTACTTTTATTATAAAAACACTTTGGCAGGTTGCCTTGCTGGATTATACTGGGTGCTTATTTATGCTGCAGTTTCTTGTTAAAGACAAACTGAGGAAAAGTTTACATCCAGCAAAACGCAGACTCTTCCAAATTCAAATGTACAGATTTCTGTGCAGAAGTCCAAACTGGAATTTGAGAGGTCTATGTTCAATACATGCTTCCTGCAGCACCTCACCTGCCTGCATACATCCAACCTACACACACAAAGCAATTGCAGTTTGCTTATACAAATGAATTTCCTCAGCAGCGGAGACAGTTAAAATAGGACTGACCATTTTATTTAGCTCTAAACGTGCATAAAGGACTATTTGCATCTAATGCACTAGTAGTAGGATTTCTGAGATTGAGATTAGGATTAAACTCTTCAAGTTTCTTTAATGCATCTATCCTCAGTTCTTTATGTACAAGGAGAGGATATTCTAAGTAACAGAATACATTACACTCCTGAAACGTAGCAGATCACGAGTGCCATACACGTCCTGTAATGAGGGCATCACAAATTACATGAGATACATTCCCCTACATCCAAGAAACTCAACTACTGCGACTTGAGGTTGTGCAAATTCACGCGTGGATATTACTGATGTGTGCTACTTCCATTGCCAATTTACTGAAACCATGTTTCTAATTTGAGCTGCCATATTATACATAACTTGCATGCAGATATGGTGAATTTTAAAGTAAGGCAAATACCGCAGATTTCTGTCCTATCCAGAAGATATTTCTAATGCAAGTGCCTAACAGGACACAGAAATGACATGAAAGTGATGGACTGGGGAGTCACCATGCTAGCAAGTGACCGAGCACAAACACACAAAAGGAAACAGAAAAACAACAGCAATAGACACCCGAGAACACTGTTCCAACAAACTAACACTGTAACTACTACCAGGATTTCTTCCATAGGCTTTGCAGAAAGGAGTTCTATCAGAAGAAGTAAGGATTCCATTGCAGATGTTCTCAACAAATAACATTCCCATGCCAAAACACCAGAATGACACAGATGTCTGAAATATGCATGATTTTTACAATAGTTTATCTGATAATTGGGCATATTACCATGTTGACTCAGAATCTACCCAACTTGTATATTTACTACTTCTTTTGCTCGAGTAATATACAAAAAGCAAAAAATCTACACTGCCAATAAAGAAGTTTTTTTTAAAAGAAAAGTTGCTGAAATGGACAACCCACACAAAGCAGTCAATTCTAACAGTCTGTACACGCATAGACACACATAAGGCAGGCAAGTAGGTATAGAGATAAAGGAGATAAAACTATTTCTATTATCTACCTCTCACACTAAGTGACTACATTATTAGATAATTATTTGTCTTGGAATAATATTCATATACTAACTGATTTCTTGCAGAATTGCTTTCTGGTCAAAATTCATTGTTTCACAAAATAAGGGGACACAGTTAAAATCATTCTCTTCAAAACAATTTCTTTTTAAAGACAGCATCAAATATTGGAGGTTCTTAACACCCACAAAATATACCAATATACAATCTGGACAAAGAACTGACTTCTGGCGACTTAAGACAAATTGTAGTTAATGAGGACTTTATTATTTTACATATATCTTAAAGACACAAGCAATGACTATGACTATAGGCCATGAAATAAGCTGCTATGACCCTCTGCAGAATAACAGTGCATGTTGCTATACACTACAATTTTAATTGTATGGAAAAGTTAATTGGTCATAAAATTGAGAAAATGTTTTTAAAATGAACTGCCATTTAAAACTGTGGTAGTGTATAAAATCCCCAATCAGAACTTGCCTAGGTTGTGTTAGAGTCAATCTCTGCCTCTTATATGAATAGATGCAATCTCAGCAGGCAGACACAATAAATACAAGATGAAGGGAATGGCAAGCATAGCAGCAACACAAAGAATTAATTCCAGAGGCTAGGAATCACATCATGAAAATTATTTCATTATTTTAACTTGTTAATTATTCATGCAGGAGAGATATGGGAAACAGCAGGAGAAAGCTAATAAAAGAAAGAGCAACTCAGAGACACCGACGAAAAGGATTAGAAAGGTATAAAGAAAAGCTTAGGAAAAAACGTGAATATGGAAAGAAAGGTGGGTACCAGAAGCTTTCCTTCTCTCTCCCTGCTGCTCCTTACTCTTGGTCTAGCATCCTGCTGCCTCATTAAATCAGGGACAATCATTGGTGATACTATACTATGAATCACCTGGGCCAGCTGAAAAAATAACACTCTCCCCCCCAAAAAAGAGACACAGCCAAGAGGGCATGAAAGTGCATGAGCAGAAATGAGCAGCTGCAAGGGAAAAATAGGTCACGCCAACAGTTCCCCCAGCAAGAAGCAGAAGCAACCATGGGAGTAAAATCAATGCTCACAATAAATCACGTGTTGAGAACCAGACCACGAAAACACACATCTCTAATTCTAGTATGTTTTCTAACATGCAGAGCAAAACATCATAGCTGGATGCTACGGAGCATAGCCGGCGTAATGAATAAACATGGACAGAATGAGTCATATCACTAGGACCGGTGATACCCACCAGTGCAGGACACTTCCAAACTGGTCAAATTGACTTCCTCCCTCCCTGTGTTTCTTCTAAGTCAAACTGGAGACTGTGCATGTGTGACCTGCACTCTACTGACAATACATTTATATATGAATCATGAAGTATGGAGCTACACTGTTTAAATGCACGAGATGAAGATGCAGTAATGAGGGAAGGGAAGTAGGTCATCATTTAAATAGCAGACAGTAAGTACGTGGTGCTACCTGGTACACGATAATCACACAGAATCACACAATGCTTAGGGTTGGAAAGGACCTCTAGAGATCTTCTAGTCCAACTCCCCTGCTCAAGCAGGGACACCTAGAGCATGCCTGGTTTTAGTGCCTGAACTTCTGACATTCAAATGGACTCTCTTGATATTTGCTCCACTCCCTGTTCACGGAATCCCACCTTCAGGAGATATCTTTCTTCACCGCCTGCAAATTCAGATACCTAGGGAGAGTCAGGCCACAACTACATCTCTACTTTTACGAAGACTCTACTACCAGATACCACTGATGCCATTTTTTGAGGCACTGGAGTGACTGCAAACCAATAAGAAGGCAGAAAGATAGAAATGAGTCAAAAATGACAGGCTAGGCCAAAATCTGGTATTACTTCTGATACGGTCATATGGTATAAAAGCAATCTCCCAAACGCATGCTGACCTTTCAAGGTAAGTTTATTTTTCTGTACAGTGCAATGCAGGGCATGTAATCTAAAAAAATGCTCACAGCTATGTCTGTAAAGCAGTTTTCATTTATAAAAACCTTACTCTCTAAAATAAACAAACAATAAATTGAACACTAGGTAAGTTCATACACAACCACAGAAACTTTTACCAACGTTAAGAACACAAGCTAAAAACTAGATGATGCAAAGAATCCTAAATTGTCCTCCAAAAGCTCCAATCAGAGATAAGTAAACAAATAAATAAATAAAATCAGTCTGTTACCCCTGGAATGCACACGCTAAATACAGGCTCCAAGTCATTACCTAGTGTCCAGCCAATCTAACAGCGATGGTAAATCCAGACTCACAAGTGTGAGTTGTACTAGTCCTCTCAATAATTACCAATTCAAATGCCTTTAAAAACAGCCTACAACACTAGTATTTTAAATTATTTCATGTTTATCAAAAATATTAAATAGAATGTTTACACTCACACAAAGGTATCTTTTGACTGGACTTTAACCCACATCTATACTAACAGAATTCAAAAGAATACATTTTGAAATATAATCACCACAACCTGCAGGTAATAGATGCTCCTTTCACTATTCTTCTTGTTAATAGTTCGAACTTAAGGACAACACAACTACAGAGAAATAACTTATACATAAAACACAACTGCCAAGACAAAGAGAGCAAACTTTCCTCTACACTCATGGGCAATGGGAACAGCTGTAAATTGCCACATGAAAGATCTATATTCAGTATTAGGAAAGAACTTTTTCATGACAAGAACAGCTAAGCACTGTTAAAAACAGTTAAGCTGTCTAGCAAGGCAGCATAATTTCCATTGTTAAGGGGTTTTATGCAAATGGTTTCAAAAGTCTAATGGTACCATCCTCTCCTTCAAATCACTTCTGACAATTTTCACGAGTCTCTTTGATTCAACGAGATAGCAGAAAGCCACCCAGGTTCCCAACTGTGTTGGTTTTTTGCTGTTTTAGTGATCTGAATTGATATCAGAGGCAGCAGAGAATACGTGCCTGATGCTTGCGCTTGGACCTTCAGCAGTGAGAAGTTAGGTCAGCTCAACACATCTCACAAGGCTGTGTCTTAAAAAACAGACCAGGCAAATACAGGCCAATGATGCTGCAAGTGCAACCCATACTTCCAGAGCTGCCAACAGGACACCTCCATTCTTGGGGTCATTTTCTGCATTATTTTATTTATGCTGAGCACATTTAGTGAAACTTTAACAAAAATATTAAAGATAAAACTAGTAACTACAGAATTAAATTTTATATGCTATGTGTAATGAAGCAGGCGTTTGTCTTAGCCGTGTTTCCAGTTAAGAATACTTCCCTGATGCAAGGATGCGCCTAAAAGGATATGGCTAAACAATTTCACTTTTAATTTGTAAACAGGAATTCATTTTTCAATATCCCTTATTTTTTTTCTTTTTACAAAAAACTGCCAATTTTGTATGAAATATAAAACTGCCTACTAGCTTCTCGAATTTGTTCATATACATCTCCAGTTTTGCTCAGATTGCTCAAAACTATCCCAAGCAGAAGCCTGAAAATGACAGTCTGCTAAGCAGACTTCTTTGAACAGCCAAGGCAGTAGAACCCTAGGAACCTTCCAGGACAGCATTCGCCTTAAATTCCAAGGTGAATTTAAGTTTAGGAATCCCACAAAATCATTGATCTCACTGATGATGCTTCTTAGTCCATCATTTACCTGAGTCTGTGACTACACATCTGGTAGACATTCGTATTCTATTGTCTTCAAGAGACTCCAGAACAAAAATATGGTAATTTAAAGACTAAGAAAATATAACTGCAGTCACTTCAACTGGGCTTTACTAGCATGAGCTTCCTCACTAAAAGACCTTAATTCCTTTTTATTTAATGTATAAACTTATTTCTCAGGCTTATGCAACCATACAGACAAATTTCCACCTTATATTTATTATTCAAGCACTCTCCGTGTAATCCACTTAAGTATACCTGCAGCATATTGGTCAGAAAACAAAGAATACATGGAGAAGCTTGACATAATGTTTTTTTTTTTTTCCCCCCAACTTTCAGAATCATATTTCATCTGATATGCCTATATATACACTTCATGTGCTACCTGCTCTGGAAACCACATTAAAAAGCAGTTAGCACAGTGTATCATCCTGTCTCTTTTGGCCATGCTCTTTTTAAAAGATCTTCAGAAAAGAGGAAGATTTCTCTCATTCACACGGAACATAATTTAGACTGGACTTCCAAGACAAACTGTAATATGGAAAATTCATCATCATCACCAAGTACACCACAAATTGAGAGGTACGAATGGAAAAAGTCCCACACCATTTTTACCTGCAAAGCTGATTTGTCCCCCACCCCAAAAAAAAAAAAAAAAAGGCCAGCTAAGTATTACACTAATACTTGGGAACTGATGTTCATCTTAGCTTACTTGCTAGCAATGATTTTCCTCTACGTTTGTGTTGATTCTTCCTCCCCAAATGTACACACCTGAAATGCTCATACATCAATAGAGCTTCACTGCTATCAAGCCAGAGACAGAACAAAAAAAAAAAGTATGTTCTCAATATATGTGCATATGAAGTCTTGAGTAAAGCACAGTAACAGGCTACCAAAAAATGAGATCAAAGCTGGCCACTTTAATGCGTAAAGATAACATCTTTGGTGAGGACAAAGTAATTCTGCACGTTGACACAGACCTCTTAAGACACACGTTGGAACCAAAGCCAAGGTGACTTCCCACCAAAGCCACGCTTTCCTCCATCGCTCCAAACGTGCCTCCCAGGCTTCCATCAGGATGCAGCTTCGTTCCTGGGAAAACGCACACACGCTACGGGGCTAAGGCGCATCCAGCCCTTTGGGGCAGCATCCACAAGGAAAGCCGCAGCCTCCTCCTCGCCGCCGCCCGTACGGACCGTTCCGCGGCGTTTCCCGCACGGCGCGCGAGGCAAAGCCCAGCGCCCTTCACCTTGCGGCCGCCGCTTCCCCGCGCGGCGCCGCAGTGTCCCCGTCCCGGGGGGCTCCCTGCTCACCTGCGAGAGCTGCCGCGGGTTGGGGCAGCCGAAGAGCGCCGAGCTGGAGCTGAAGCTGATGGCGCCGCGGCGGCCGG
>NW_010577042.1:14022-25946 GCF_000705375.1 Tinamus guttatus | reverse complement strand
GTCCGGTCCGGCCCGGTCCGGTGCCTCCCGGCTCGATACGGCACCGCGGAGGGCTGCGGGGACTCGCCCCCCACGCCGGCCTCGCTGTCCTCCCTGCTTCGCAGGCGAGGGGAGAAGCGGTTGCGCACAAGAAAAAAAAAAAGTCTTCGTTTAAAATTCATTGTAATCTATAAAAAGCAGCACATGGAGGAGTGCCCATTTGCATCTGAATCCTTGCGTTGCGGCTCTCAGGGTGTGGGTTTCTTAGTTTTTTTTATTACTATTTTCCCCCAGTGTGAAGGGGGTGGAATCGTGTCGGGTGGAATCGTGTCATTTTGAATGGGTAAAATGATGAGAGTCTTGGTAAGTGAGCACCAGAAATGGGACTTTGAGGAAGAACTAGAATAATTCAGGAGGTCATCTGGTCCTAATGCGCTGCTAGCTGCGCACATCACGCTAGATAGGATACCAAGACTACAGTTTGCTGCAGTTTGGGGGAAAGGTGTTCATTTTCTGTGACCTTGCAGCTGCTTTCTCTGTCTTCTCATTTCTCTATTTCTTTGTCATAAAACCAATCCTAAATATAGCATGATAGATAAGGGAATGCATAAATTGAGTACTACATGAAGTGCATGTACCCACTTAAAATCAGATGTTGTTAAATGTTTCATATGATTTAATTTTGTATAATACATTGTTCTTTTAAGTGCTTGCTTACTAGCAAAAAAAGTTAAGATTTCACATGATATTTATAGGCGATGATATGGCTTTGGAGGAAGCCTTTTGTAGAGAACAGTTGGGTTTTAACTAGTTGTAGAAACAAGTTTTACGGATGTGGATTAATGCTTATTTTACTCCGAGCTACAGAATAAACAAGCAATCAGTTTGTTCTTTTCCAGAGTTATTCTCCCATGGTTCATGGTGGATAGCTACAGGACATGTGGACACATGAGGGAAGGCACTGGACTGACTGTCTACTTTTAAAGCTTTTTTACTCCCATTCCTGCATTAGAAATGTCACAGGCATTTACAGCCTATAAGACTATGATGCAGGCTTGAAATAATTCACAATATGTAGTAAGCATAAACTCAGGTTAGGTCATGGTTAGGTCAGCAGTGAATGACATTTTACTCATATTTGGTCTGCTTGCATTATGGGTGCATTTAAATTAATGATAAAACACCACCAGTTTCAGTGGAGTCAGGAGTTCCCCCTCCACCCCCAGTCATTTTTCAAAATTAGTTTTGATTCTTTCCTACTAATAATCTGTTTTTTAGCACTCAGGTAGCATGCGTTTGCACTCTAATCATTCTAAAATTCATTTATGAGCAATGTGTCATGTCTTGTATAAAGTTAAATTTCTACTTTCACCAAGTATATATAGTGTATATTTTGATCTTAAAAGGTCAAACTATTAAATAAAGATTACTGATAATGTGTTTACAGTTCCTATCAGCTCTACATATTTTCCATCTGACTGGTTGAAACAGGTCCTGTGAGGTGATTCTAGTGCTCAGTCCGAGCCAGCATATCCTTAAATAATATAGTCTTTTCCTCTCTTACTAATATTCAGGTTACATTTGATTTCTCATTACTGTTATATAAACACTTCTAAAGAATTTGAAATACATTCTTACATAGTATAGAAATATAATAGAATAGAAATATAATAGAAATATATTCTTACATAGTAGTCTATAGTAAACATAGACTTGCCAGACAGTGCCTGATTCTGCAGGCATTCTGCTCTTAGGAAATATATTACTTCTTAATAAATACAAAAGCCTATAATATTGCATGGGCAGTAATTTCCTATACGAATTTATTAATAAGGGTTCCACTCTAGGAGGACAGATAAAGACAATTACAGTATAAGTAAGTCATATGTTTTCTGTCTAAATACACTAGTCACAAAAAGAATACGCACTGTTGCATGCTTTACATTCTGCTTGGTGTGCCTACACACTGCCCTACTGCAAGATATGACCTTATATCACAGAGGGATCATCTCTTCTCAGTGTTACACAGGAATACCTAAGTATTCATCTGCAATATTTTGTTTAAATTGGTTTTTTTTTGTGTGTGTGAACTATGGAGTTTGCACAGTGCTTTACTTTTTTAAAAAACGATGTGCTATTATGAAGTGCCATAGTACTTCTGTAAGCCCTGTGTGTTGTGACTTCTTTATCATGGCCGATGCAGTTTTTAATATAGATAACGAAATCTATTGAAATATGGGTAGATTTACTAAAATTTCCATGATTCCTTTCCCATTTATAGATTATGTCTTTCACACATCACTATCACTGCCATTGCTGCGTTGAAGAAGCGTTGCTAGTGACTGGTTTTATCACTAATATAAATTGGGACCGTAATTTAAAAAAAAGCAGTGAAATGGAAGATCAGAGAATTATAGTTTCAAGAGGATAAAAAGAGGGTGAAATCATGCAACAACTTCAGCAAAACATTTTGCTGGACCAACTTCATTGAGTGGAGTGTCACTTTTGGCCAGAGGCAAGTAACACCGAAAAACAGAAGAGGATGCTTTAGTCTCTGTACAATACAGAAAATAAGGATTTTCACAGATGTTGCATGGCCGTATTTTGAAAATAGCATTTAAAGAAGAAAATTCCATTGTAACCAATGGAATTAAATAAATAAATAATGGAGCAACAGAGATGTAGCCTAAGAGCATGCACAGTATTGTACAGCTATGTGATCAAGGATTGAGCAAGACAATTTGCAGCTTTTTTTTCTTGCCTGAGGAAATTAGATGGCCCAAATGACATGGATTATCCCTAGCATAGTCCAGACATAGACCAGAACCCTTTCCATTTGTTATGCTCAGTGGATCAGTGTTACGCACTGTGGGGTTTTGTTGTTGTTTTGGAGTTTGTTTGTTTGGCATGTGCTGTTTTCTTTGGATATGTCTTTTTTTTTCCTATCCGGAATTTTTCCGTGGGTGAAAAGGTTGCTGCATGTTTTTACAGGGCATCCAAATGCCTGTCAGGTCAGCTGAAGTGTTTGGGCCAGCTGCTGAACATGTAGATAATCTAGATACGTGCACTGCTTACGTGCAGATTAATCTTACTGCATGATATTGCACAGCTGGTTTGCACATGCATGACAGATGCGGTGCACACTGGCTCACTCATATAAAGTGTGGCCCACAGGGCATGAGCTGGACTTTGCTAGAAGCATCAGGCCTGCTGTGCATCTTAGGTAGTTGACCTCTGCATACAGATTAAGTTTAGTGTTTCATGGATATGACACATTTTTTGTTCACACCCACATTATCAGGGCAAAAGCACTGTAAGGTCTGTTCTATCACGGAATTGCTGGAACCAGGAGGAAGCAATTTCTGCAACAGAAAGTCTAGTTATACACAAGTTCACAGGCAATGATGTCCTCATACCGCCACCTGCTTCAGAGTCGTGTCCATCATCTTTTCCTATTCTAGTCAGACCAATGTACTCTTATGAGTAGCATCTATTTAGATGTACCTTATTGTGTCTTTTCTTGCTTGTTCTCGTCTCGAAGATCTTCTATTTCTTCTAACATTGTGCATCTGCAGGAATTTATTCATAAGAATAGCAGGCAACCCAGTAACTTTTCATCTAAGAATTTTGTAAGGCATTTGGATATACTGACAGTTCCTCTCTTCATGTGGAATGAGTCAAGCAAGATGCAGGTGAACTGTACAGAAACCATAGAAATTAATACTATGGTGATGTTAATCAGCATGGCAGCAAAAAGAATAGATTTTCCCGATTTTGGAGGTTCATTTTGCTTTTACCAGGCTGGCCTATATTTGGATTTTTTTTTTAACCCCAGTTAGGTATGGCAATATGAGATGCCCACATTTTAAATAAACATCTGAGCAACTAAGAAGACAAAGAAAAGTCAGGGAGAAAAGTTGTGGACCAAAGTTGGAAAGCTCAGTGTGGGGGGTGGAAAAATTGCTTTTTGAAATGACAGCACCTTGATGCCATATTAAAATAACTTGCTAATAATTGACTTGTGGTAGCATTTACAGTGCCAAAAACTTGAAGTACCATTTATATGAACTTAAGTATTTCCTAGTCTATTTGTTGATCTTTTATCAATATTGTGCAGCTGATACCTTAAAAATCAGCCATTTTTGTTTTAGAAGAAGACATATATGGTGTGATTCCTTGCACAGCCTCACAAGGACAATATAATCATAAAATTTATATGTGGCTGTAGAAAAACTGAGTCTAACTCTGAAATGGGAGAGGAGGGAAGAGTCTGGGAAGAGGCCCTGTCTTTGCCTATACTTTTGCCTGTTTGGTGCCTCCCTAATGCCATGAGTCACGTTTCACCAGCGTTACTATGGCTCTGCGTCAGGCTTGTTTTAATTTTTGTGACATTCTTGAATCCTGTTCTGTTTGTGGCACCTCCCAGATAATTTTCTGCAGAGCTTCTATCCCTTTTCTGTTTGTACATTATGTTAGTCCTCTTGGGTGTGATAATTGGTGCTTGCCTTGACTGGACTGCCATCCTGCGATTTCCTCAGACCGCTTATTAGTTGGTCAAGGCCATTTTGAATTCTAATCCTGTCCTTTGATATCCTTGCAGTCTTTCCTGGCTGCAGATTTAATAAGCGTGCTCTCGATTCCAGTCAGATCAGCAGTGAAAATGCTATTAATGAATAATTCCAATATCTGGAGGAGACCTCTTAGAGAATGCTATTTAGTGTGTTCTGTGGACTACTGACTGAACTCTGAGAATGTTTTTCAACAGTTTTTGTACCCACATTACAATAGTTTTATTTATTGTGTGGTCTGGATTCACCTTTCCTACCTTTAGGCACATTGCCTAGAAAGTAATTGCCTTAGGCTACTTTCATAGTCAATAATTAAGAGAAGGACAGCAGGCCTTTCAAGTAGTTTTTGGAGCTTTCTTTCTCCTCACTGACAGGATGGAGCATAGGGTAGCCTTTCCCCCAGTCTAAACACTTCTGTTGCATTGAGTTGGTCAAATGTGCTGGAGTTCATTATTTTGTTTATGATAATGTCGTGATAGTGTGAGAAGGGTCACTAAAGATAAGCTCTGTTACATGTACATTCCCATTTCCATTAGCTACATGTCACTCAGCTAGTGAGGCAAATTAAGTTGGTTTCACTTGCTTTGGCAATTCTTTTGATTTCTTCTGTTTTTTTTTCCCGACATTTCCAATATTATATGGAAAAATATTTAGAGTATTTTCAATAGTTTTGATTACCTCAATTGGTTTCTCAGTTTCAGTTGCAGTAACTGAAATTAGTCAAGGACGCATACTATTTCTACAGTAAAACCAACACACTGACACAGAAATTAAAAAAACTCATCCCGGAGGATTTCAGTTTTTCTGAGAATCAGCCCCAGTTGTTAATTTAGGACTGGAGTTTAGCTAACAAGTCATAACCTCCAGAAACAGGGACTGACTGTGGAATCTGGCAAACAGAAGCCTGTTATGATCACAGATGCAGACCATCAGAAAGACCTTCTCATAACTCCAGTAAAGATATCATTGGGAAAAAGGGATGTAAAACAGGAGCCTATTGTTCGTGTTTCTTAAGTGCATTTCTAGAAAACTTGCTAGAGTGCAAACAGCCTCAACCACCCAATAACAGGTTTCTCAGTGACTGCAATTGCCTGGATTAAAATCCTGATGCTACAATAGTATTAAAATGACTAAGGGCATTGGTGTCAATATAAGCCTATGGGAAAAGCTTCTCTTTGCATCATTTTCACGTGCATAATAACAGCTGATGCACAGAACATTTTTAATATTGGAGCGGGAGGATATGAGAACCCCAGGTGCAGATTCAGAGGTGCAGCTTGCAAGTTTAGCGCTGTTATCAGAAGATGAAAATTCATAGCTTTTTGTGTTGGTAATGGAAATTTTTTGGACTTCTGTTAATAGATATAATTAATGCATTGCACATTAGCCAATCAGAATAGCATTTCTCAACATACCATTCAATGTATAGGAGCTGTTTGCTGCTGTGATGAGCTGTACGGCACTGATCACCCATGCTGTCTATAGAAAATGCAGTTGGGTCTTTTGGCTTCGTAATATTTTTATATGAGGTCGTCCCAATACCTCATTAAAAATATGCATTCTTTTTATGTTTCTTTGTGTGAATGTGTAAGCATTATTTTCAGCACGGTCTCAACATTTTTTTGAGCAAATTTAATCTTTCGTTGTTGTTGTTATTTAGTGCCATTTTAAACAATTAGGTTCGGATTTGGAAACTGTATTTATATTCAGAAGATTCCTGGTGTCGCATCTGATTCTCCACTGCCTTGTCAGCATATGGTAAAGATGTTTTGTAATGTTAGGACTCAGAATATGAGTATTTCTAGAAGTGAATAATCAACTGAAGTTCCAAAATATCAGCTTGATTGAAGCAATACTATATTTTTAATCCTACTGTGATGTGTTGTCAAAATTAAAGGCAACCCACTTGTTATTTAAAGCTTAAAAATGAGACACTTTGTGGTAATTCTATTTTTTTCAGACAAAGAACATTCTAATTTATTTTATTTCTGGTTACTTATTAAGGAAGAATGCACTCCCTTATTACAGAAACTCTTTTGTAAGTTACGAATTTAGAGGAATTGTATGTGTTGGAATTATTGCGTGATTTCTAGCAACAACAACAAAAAAAGCATTACATTCTCCCTTTGGTACATGAAGCAGATTAGAAATGGGAGTCAAGATAATTTGCAGTATCTAAACATATGATAATTCGAGTGAGTACATTCAGGAACCTCTCAGTTCTTCTGTTACATCAATCTTTCTCTTGCACTACTATTTTTTTTGCTGTTTGCCTTTTTTTAAGTGCAATTTCCTCATAAAAGACAATAAGTTGAAATAAATGTTAACTAGGATTAGAATTGACAAATATATTCGGAGCACTGTATTAGTGATAAAGATGTGTATTAATTAGGGATCAAATACTTTTAGCCCTTTAATGTAATTATTTTTGTGTTTTTTAAAGAATACTTATATATAGTATTTTAATCTCTCTATCAAATTTGAGCTTGCATCAAATATTGATCAGGCGTTTCATCTTTTTATACTTGTTTTCTAGCTGAATGATGGGAATATTCTTCTATCAAAGCCAATAGAAATGGAAGATAATCCCATTGGGATACATTGAAGCTTAAGTATTTTCAGTAATTCTTGTTTTTCTGCACTGTGTAAAGTTCTAACATTGCTCGTGAAGGAAAGGATATTTTGTGGTTAGCATTTAGCATGATTTCTCCCAGCAAATCTGGAAAAATATCTGTATTCTCTCTGTCCCTCCATTAACGGTATGAACAAATTTAACAAAGAGATTTCATTGCTTTGAGGAGACAACCTCTGCTTGTATTTAGATTTATTCTTTTCTAGACCTTTTGTTATTAACAGCAGCAAAAAAATGCAGCTGAAATCCCATTTGATTTACAACTCACTAAATTTCTGTGTGTTTAATCCAATTAAAACTGGAAGGAATGTTGCCAGTATGTCAACAGAACTGCAACAAGGAGATGGGAGGGTTAGTTTACAGAAATTCCTGAATTCCTTTGTTTTGACCAAATGAAAGAAAATCGTTTGGGTAAGACAAGTGCATACTGCATACTAAAAGGGTTAACGCTGATAAACTGACTTTTATGTTCAGATGAAAGCCTGAATATCTGAGTATTGAGCGCATTAAGTGGGTTTGGTTGGTTGGTTGGAAAAAAAAAAGCAGCTATAGACGAGTCTTCTGTTTAAAAGCTGAGGCGGGTGTGTGGTTTAGCGCAGTAAAAGACATAGGCTGGGCCTGTGACAGTGTGGAGTGCACCAGGGCTGGGCTTGTACAACACAGCTGTGCAAGGCCACAGGCTCCCGCAGAGAGGGGCCATTCTGCTCCATCTCACCCCTCCACTCCAGCTGTTTGCACCTACCAGCGCTGCTGCTCCTCTCTACAGTGATTTTATTCAAAAAAAAAAAATTTAAAAAGTGAGACCAGACTAATAGCACAGCTGGTAACAGGGTAGAAATATGTAGCTGGGGAAGGGAGTGCCGCTTTTGGAGTCAGCCAACAGTTAGACCACATCCTCTGTGTTATAAAACTCACATGCGTTCTGTAAGTCAGGATTATGTAAGGGATTTCTCAGATATAATTACAAACGTGGTTCATTTTAGAAAATCTAGCTTTAGGATCTCATAGAGATAAAGATACTCTGTTGAATATATGTATAACACAAGATGGGCCTGGCAGAATCTGCAATGAAAATACAGGCTAATTGGGATAAAATATTAGTGGTAGAAAATATATACTTAATTTTAAACATGTTCTTACATGCTTTGCTGAGTTGGGATTATGAAGAACACCCTTTAGCTATATGTCAGAATATTGGTTAAGTCTACATAAATCAATAACATGTTAGCGTTTTTCTAGGTTAAATTACGTGACTGGAAGTTTGAGGACTACTTTTCAAGTATAGGCCTAAGAAAATGAACAACTTATAATATTTAATCTCAGTTTGTACTCTGAGCTAATATAATTGTTTGCCGAACAATTTCATTCTAAAGTGTGTAAGATCTAAATGAATGCGATAGTTTGCCAATTGTTCAAGGTACCCCAGAACAGCACATTTTATAGAATACCAAAAATGGGAGAAAACACGATGTCCGGTCAGGTGTATGCAGGAGATTTTGCTTGTACAGTCAATTTATGATTCAATTACATAGGCATGGTCTGAAGTACCTGTGACTTGTTCGAAAGGATGGAAAGGGTGTGAAGACTGTAAGAAAGATCACGCTCCTGCAGAGCACCAAGATTCCAGTTCTAGTTTGGTGAAATATTACTTGGATTGTTCCTGATCTTGAACTGGATGATCTGTGGACAAACTGTACCTCAGTGCATCTGTAGCCAAGGTAATTCATTCCCAGGTATGGGGAGAACTGACTTTAATTTGTTAGAAGTCATAGCCAATACTAACACACTGTAAAACAGTGTTGTTTGCACTGTGTTACAAGATACGGCAAAATACAAAGCATGGTCTGAAGTTATGCTCCGGAACATAACAGCTGCATGAATTCTAAAAATAGTTGCTTGAAATCACTCTGTAATTCCATTTTCAGAATTAATTTTGGTCACTTTAATTGTGGTCACTTTATCATGCTTATATGCATAACTATCCATTTGCAGGTGCCTTTGATAAAATCTATAATTTTAAATAATATCTGGAAAGAAATGAACTTTTAAAATTAAATACTCATCATGCAAACTTATTTATAAGTGTCACTTATCAAGTATTGGAACAAAAAATGTTTTGTAATTAATTTTGAAGTAATAATTAAAATTGCATGTTGCTTATAAACAATATGCAAATAGGAAGAGGAAGATATGGCAAAACTCAGTATTGCAAGAGGCTTTTGCCTAGCTCAGGAAAAGGAAGATATGGCAAAACCCAATATTATTGCAAGGTGCTTTTGCCTAGCTCAGGTTCTCCAGCCTGGCTATTTTAGATTAGAATAGGCATGTAACAGTGCCAAGTTGGAAAGCTGTTACTCCAAATACAGAGATATTCCAGTTTCCACTTAATAGAATTTTACAGAGCTTGCTGAGCTGTGGCAGGGTTAACCTTGGCTGGGAACAAGCCGCGGGTCTTCAGAGACTGCACATCCATTCTTAAATAGCTGATCTGCTTGAGTGCTACAGATGCTCCATTTTGGGAAGGCCTGTCAATGTTTGTAAATTGAACAATACTTTGACATAAAATTACAAGTTTGCAGATTTTTTTTTTCTTTAAAGGAAAGATAATAAAGTACCTCACCTCCATGGAAGTGAATCATCCTCCCCCAAAAAACGATTTTGGAAAAGCCCCATAGAATTCATTGTAAGCAAAGTTCCACAGTCAAGTATAGGATTTACAGAAAAATTTATAACTAAAAGCTGCAAATGATTGTGTGCTGCTTTTCTGTCAATCTTATTTGGGAGTTTTGCCCCTGATTTAGATCAGATTGGGATCTCATCTTCTCAAATAAAAGGACATTAAAATTATAGCAGCTGTAAAATGCTTTATTAAATTTTGTATGATTCTTCCAGAAAGTCCTTTTCCAGAAAGTCCAGAAAGATTTCCATATATAACTAAAGCTGTGCAACAGATTTGCCTGAACTGAGAAATATGAGTTATTTTAGTGCCTGTGAACGTTTATGCCCCAGGCTTGTTTTTCGATAAAGCATAATTCTTCATTTATTAATAATAACAATTACTGCTTTTTTTTTTAACCAGAATTTCCTATTGCAGTCACTAAATAAATTGTGAAGTTGAGACGTACACCATGTACTTAGGGAATAAATACCAGCGCACTATGCTTGTGTGTTGACTTTGTTACAGAAAAGTCATCCGATTTTGAAATAAGCACCTGCGAAGTGGTGGTCATAGAATCACAGAATGCTTAAGGTTGGAAGGGACCTCTAGAGACCATCTAGTCCAACCCCCCTGCACACGCAGGGTCACCTAGAGCACATGGCACAGGACTGCGTCCAAGCGGGTTTGGAAGATCTCCAGAGAAGGAGACTCCACAACCTCCCTGGTCACAACTCTGCTCTGGGTTTCTTGCTCTGAGGGGCGGACCGTGCAGTGTTGTCACAGCTGCCTGGCTGAGGTTTGATCACCCAGCCTGATGATTCCCCAGCGGCCGTCCTGTGGCTTTGGCAGCTCCTTGCTGCTACACTAACTCTTTGTTTCTCAATCATAATCAAATTAAACGAGACAGCTGCAAAATAATCAATAGTTTAAATTTGTTAGCTTTTCACCCTACGAAATAAAGAGGAAAATGAATCTCTCCTTGGTCTTAATTAGTTCTTATAAAATTTGGCAGTAAAACAAAGACGCTTGTACACTCCTTTATTTTTATAAGAGACTTGCCCAAAAGAAAAACCTCAGACATGTAATTTCCTTTTTTTTTTTTTTTTCTTTCTGCTTAATGCGCTCACTCAGAGGCTAACCCAGCACCCTCCCTCTAAGGGCAGAAAAAAGGTGGTTTGGCAAGGAATTGCGGTTATGTCTCTTTTGTGCAGATCAGGGCATGTTCTGGAGAGCCTACACAAGCTGTTTCCACAGCGATAGGCCACATTCTGTATTTACAGACTCCTGTACAGATAATTCATCTGCAGGAGAAGCCTGAGACAAGAGCTGTGGTTCCACAATCATTACCACTGGATCTATGCCATGCCACATCACCCAGCAGTACAAATTTGATCTGGATCAGGTGTGGGCACATGATTACACTTTTGTCAAATTAGCAGCGCGCATCGTAAGGATTTTTCGCTGCCTGCTTGCTATTATGCTGGCTGTGGGAGAACAAGCAGTGCCTGAACCGCAAAGGGTTGGAGCTGGTGGGTAAATAGTGCCTGTTGTAGCAGCCCTCCTGCCAGCACAAAGTTAACCTGTCAAGGCTTTGTTTGAACAAATTGAGTTGGCACAGGCTATCCCAGCGGGAACAGCACTTGGTGTCCCGCACCCATGGCTTTCTAGAACGGGCAGTATCAGTGTCGACACTCCTTACTGCACTGCTAAACACTGGCCCATGTCGTAGCCACAGAGTAGGCAGCAGGAATTAACTGCGGCCGCTCCCTGCAGAATTTACCGTGCCTCACACAGGTTGGGTGTTCTGGCCCGTATAGAGTTTTTAAGGTGCGGTTTTGTGGTGAGTCGGCGACAATGGGAGGCTCCGATGCTGCTGGAAAGGTGTGATGTCTCTGCTCCCATTGCATCAGCTAGCACCGGTGCCAGCTGCGGGGTGAGTCAGATCAGCAGGCTGATCTGACTGAAAACAGAGAGAAAAAGGAGGATGAAAGTTTAGGCCAGTCCTTTGTCGGCAGCCCTTAGACTTAAGTGAACTGCAAGCCTGCAGGTTCAGCCTTTGAGTTTCAATTTTGAGGGAGGGAGGGGG
>NW_010577042.1:0-14001 GCF_000705375.1 Tinamus guttatus | reverse complement strand
GTGGAAAATGGTTAATAGTAAAAACAGTAGTTTTCTGAAATACTAGTCTTTGCAGAATTATTGGGAAGTATTTCCAGTTGCTTTTTCTACGTGTACTAGGTGGAGAATATTAGCATTCACGTTAAGGTTTTTGATTATTTACTTAGTGTCTGTCCATGAACTTTTAGCAAATCTTTACTTTCTCCTAATAAGTGTCATACACTGAAAAAATAATAAAAAATAAAATAAATAAACTATTGTCTTCTTGTTCATTAATCTGTACCTTTTTTTTTTTTTTTTTTCCCCGGAATAGCATTTTGCTTCAATTCTTTGATTTTAACTCAACCACTGGGACAGACAGGCATTTCTGAATCTAGCTGGCACAATTTTAAGACAGTTACTCATCAGCACTTTCAGAAAAGATTACCTTTCCCATCCATCATTTCTGTGACAGGGTAATAAATCCCACATATGTATTAATGACGTTTTAAAGAGAAACAGTCTGCCATCTCCTCTGCTGCTTTCCCTCCCTCCTGGGAGCTATTTAAGCAAGGGGCCAGGCTGCAGGAGCTGGGAAGGGAATAGCTGGAGGGATGTGTCAGAGTAGAGCTAAGGGTTGTTGGGGATTTCAGGAAAGAACTTGCTTAGGCAGGGGCCACAGGAGGTGGGAAAGGGTGGTTGTGCAGGCTGTGTGGAGGAGGAACAAGCTCAGAGAGTTGTCAGGGACAGAAGAAAGGCTCTACCCTGTAGGCCAGAGCATAAAGCAGCTGTTGATTCCTGAGGCAGAGGTATGGGAAAGTGTGGTATTGCAGCTTCCTTATCTGTTTCTGGTAAATGAGCTCAAAAATAGTTCCATCACCTAGTTATCCTGTTTAAGCTAATCTTCCCGATTCTTATCTGTAGCTGATTAATCTGCTGTAAAATGAATAACTGTACTAACAAAAGTTTTGGATTACTAACTTAAGCAGGGGTAGAACACTTTAAAGTGTTTTATCTGCTTGCAAAATAAATGATCAAGACACTACCTCAGTAAGGGATAGAAGACTCCCTTTTTAAACTTCTCCTTGAAGTTTAAGGCAACTCTGAGTTGCCAGAGCTATGTAAACTAGGAGCTTCATATCCTTTGCTTTTCAGAAAGAAATTCACTTTGAAGTCAAACGGATTATTCTGATTTACTACTTAGCTACTTGTGTTTTCCTCAGGAATGAACAAACGTTGGTCACAGCCACTTTCTTGTTCCACTTTATAGAGGAGAGAAAGAGCTTATTCCTAAACAGCAGATCAAAATAAAATTCCTACTGCTCTGCAAGATGCCATGCTAGAAAAAGTTAAGTATATTACTTAAAACTTCCTTTTCAAGCCTCTAATTAATGCAGTAATTTACTTTCTAGGGGGAAAAAAAAAGTTTTATACATGTGACACCTAGGGAGTCCACCAGGACTTTGAACTGGTTTTGCTTGAATGATCCAGGAAGATACAGTTGTGGATTACCTCTGTGTGTCAAACTGATCAGATAACAGCATGAACAATTTGGATATATATGCAAGGGACTGTTCTTTTAGGGTTCGTGCTTCCTCATTTTGCTACTTTTTCTTGTAATGTAGCTGTTGATATTAAAAACCCAACATACATTTCAGTTGAGATATTCTATGTGAATAGTAACAGAAGGTCACAATATGTTCAGAGCATTCAAATATATGAATGTTCTCTTATGAATACGTACCGCTTGTATAGATGGAGTTGCAGATGGGTTAGCAGATGGAATACCTTCCTTCCAATGTAGTTGTATGTATTTAAAAATGGATGCCATGCAATCATATTATTTAAATGAGTTTTGTTATTACTTTTGAGACCATAATGGCAGTAACTATTCTGCTACAGAGAGAAATGTGGTAACAAAAGTGTAATTTCTTGTCCTAGAATTGTTGGGCTTGTATAGAGTCTAAGAGGTCTCCTGAGAAAGAGGCTTAGAACAACTGTCTCCGTTGTAGGAGATTAATTGAATATCTAATGTGTAGCATGCAGTACAATTCAGAGAGGGCCCTAGATGCTCAGGGGTTGCTGAAGCAGAACTGGCTAAAAAGACAGTGCAACAAAAAATGCAACAAAAATGCAACAAAAGCATTTTCAGGCATAGCTGCAGCAATATATTTGTTCATTTTTCAGAGCTAGTCTCTCCTTGTTAGTGAAGATCAATTGCTGTGCCTGAACCAGAGGCCTGGCAGAAGCATCCTTTTCCACTCGCTCTCTCTTTTGTCCTTTAATTGGCTTGTTCAATTGGATGTTACTAATGTTGACATCACCACAGCATTATATTCAATACGGCACAAAACCAGATCCCGCCCCTCAAAAAAGAAAAAAAAATAGTACACAGTGCCTCTATATGCAGCCTTTCTCAGACTGTTGTCTCATCCCATCAGCCCATCATACTTTATTCATATCTTTATGCTTTATTTGCTTCGGGTTATACTTTGCATATACTTTGAGCAACCAACCAACGAGAGCTGTGTTCCATTCTCCTCATCTTCCTTCTTTCTCATCTCGCTTCCAGACAGGTGCTAACATCACTTTCAATACCCTTGCTTGTGTTCTTACCACCGTTTGGGCAGAATAAAAATAGCATTAATGCTAGTCACGTTAGGAAAGGATTGGGGTACGGAAGAGCTTAGAAGCCTGTATGAGGGCTAGACATTAAGCAAGTGAGAGTGTTCTATGAATTAGGGAACACTGACATAATCAGGGCATAGGAAGCAATTTGTAAGGCAGCCTGAGATGCTTTACAAGCTCCTAGCAGCCAGGTACTTATTTCATTGCCCAGATTCCTTTCAGTAAAATCAGGGATTTTCTTCCTCTACCACTATGAAGAGAAAATGTCAGAAACTGCAGGTTCTTCATGAAGGTTGGGAGCGCCCCATCTGACTACTGTGTCTCCTAGATGTTTTGATGTCAGTATGAACACCAAACTAGCCAAAAGGTTCATTTTTTTTCCTTGCTTTGAAAGCTAAAGGTTCCGACCATTGTTGAGGAATGATGCCAGAGCCCCTTTGTGCATGTCTTACCAATGTTTGAGCTCCAGGCTCTTGGCCCCTGAAATTGCTAAGAGCCAGGAAAAAGAGAGGGAGCAGCGGGAGGAAGGAGCAGCCTGACTCTGAGGTCCTCAGCCCTGAGCTCTGGCTATGGCTGCCCGAGGCTTCTGCAGCAACCCAGGACCCCCTGCTCAGCTTGGGCCACATTTCAAATCTTTCACAGGCTGATAGACAGCTCTTCACTTCCAGACATGTTCTGATTCGCATGTTTTCAAATGCATGTAAAATGCATATAAATGAAATGTAGAGTCTAAGTAACACTTATTTAGATATAAGGTTCTTTGGGATTATGACTGTTTTTTAGTTTTGAGTTGCCTGGCATAGTGGGGCATGGTGTATTACACAAGTGTTACAATAATCAAAATGAAAATTAACAAGAAGCGTGAATAGGTAGTAAGTTGTTTTTTTCTTCTGAATTATATAGCTGATCTGAATGCTATGACACCGCATTAAAAGTCTAACCTTTCACAGATTAATTAGAATAGACTTAGGTTATTGAAAAGGGAAAAAAAAAAAAGGAAAAAACAGATTTGATGAGGTTGTATTCATGTTCTTCAAATAAAAGAGTGTTTGTAAAAAAGGCAATGTAGGGTACAAAGCAATGGTAACTCAAAACACCAGAGGGAGCTGTGTTCACGCAGAACAGTAGATCTAAGGGAAAAGACTGCAGAATAAGCATGTTTTTCTTGATAATGGAATGTATGAAAATACTGAGAATTTGGGTAACCACAAAGTGATTTTGTTTTCTTCCCTTTATTTTTTTATTCCTTAATTTTTTCTTACCATTAAAATCATATGTTTTGTTTCACAGAATCACAGAATCACAGAATGGTTGAAGTTGGAAGGGACCTCTAGAGATCATCTAGTCCAATCCCCTGCTCAAGGGGCGACACCTAGAGCAGGTGGCACAGGGTGGCATCCAGGCGGGTTTTGAAGATCTCCAGAAAAGGAGCCTCCCCAGCCTCTCTGGGCAGCCTGTGCCAGGGCTCTGTCACCCTCACAGGAAAGAAGTTCTTCCTCATTTGGAGATTAAACTTCCTAGGTTTAAACTTGCACCCACTACCCCGTGTCCTGTCACTGGCCGTCATGGAGAAGAGCCTGGCCCCATCCTCCCTACATTCTCCCATCAGGTACTTATACATATTGATCAGATATCCTCTGATCTCCTCTCAGTCTTCTCCAGGCTAAACAGGCCCAGCTAGCTTACACTTTCTTCATATGACAGATGCTCCAGTCCCTTAATCATCTTTGTGGCTCTATGCTGGACTCTCTCCAGAAGCTCATTGTCCTTGTACTGGGGAGCCCAGAACTGCACACTGTTTCATTTTACAAGAAAGGAGCCTTCACTAATATTAAGTAAGCTGACCGAATAACTTGGTTTATTGTGTTCATATGAAAGAGCAGAATTAGTTGCACCTACTCTGTTTTTAATGTCTTTGAAAATATATTTTGACCATGCTATTTTGACTTCTCATTACTTGAAGAATGCTTACATTTCAGGTTGAAATGTTTGTTGTATTGCCACTTTCTGTCAAAGGTGAATTTTGAGTGATCATTTGCAGTTAAGAATGAATGCAGCTAAGAACAAGAGAAATCATATACCTCCCATTAAATAACTTGCACATATTTTTACACTGTTACACTGTTGCTTTCTTTTTCATAAATAAAGCTTTTATATGGTCATAATTAATTATGGTTGATTTTGCAAAAATGTAATGATTTATATTGCCAATGTTACAGTTGAATCTAAGCACAAGCTATTACAAATCTTGCCTAAGCAGTCTTTAGTGGGACTCCATAAATTCATTTGCAAGATGTAAGTCCATATAAAACATATAATTTGGAATCAGATCGTCAAGGAAATTACTTTCTTTTTTTTTAGATTCAAGGATGTCCTCCCAAGAGGAATTTTTTTCTTTTACCTTCTGATATTTACAATCATCTCTATTCTAAATAGAAATGAATAGCTCTCCATAATTTTAATAGAATAAATTAGAGGGGATGCTCCATCACAACAAAGGAAGTCACCCTATATCCTCTGGTTTGATATTTAATTTTAGAAGATCTCAAAGGATTCATAAAGGGTCCTCTTCAGCTAATCTTGTTCTGGACGATAACGTATAGTAAAACTAAGTGAGAGCTGGCCTTAGAGAAATGAGCTTTAGAGCAAGACCATAGTATCTGTAAAAAATTGAATGCATCTGCATGGAAAAAGCTGCACAAATGACACAGCAGAAGAAATAACTAAATACGTGGATGTGCCATATTTTTGCTGTCATTAATTCTCAGGTATACCATCCTTCATGAATGTTTTATTCATTCTTTGTAGTTCTTCCTAAGAGATAACCCATTGGATACCAGGCAAACAAACAAAAAGAGTAATCAGACTCCACTGACCTGTTTAACCCTGAGTGTGAAGGATGAAAAGCAGCAACTGTTTTCTGTGGAGCGCTTGCTTCTTTCTTTTTGGACCATGTTGACATAAAAACATCAAGAAACTGACTTGATGATAATGTTGTGAGTTTACAACCACCAGGCTGGGTCACTTTTTCAAACAGGTATGTCATTTGAATAATTTTTCCTCATTTTTCAGCATTAGGTCAGGTGACTTATGGGTATGGTAAAATAAAAGGTATATTATTATGATCTCTGTATAAACTATTCTGTCCTGGAGACAAACCTAAATCTTTTTTCTTCCACAAATCATAATTTGTGGAAGCAAACAATGCATTCCTGTCTGTATTCCCCTAGAAAATTACTTTCTTACCTAAATATAGTATAAATATAGTATTCTAATGTAATTTCAGCCATCATGAACAAGATCAAGACCGTGATATCTTCGTCAATGAAAAAGATATCACTTTTTCTAGAAAAGTGTCATCTCAACATCCTTTTAGTATTTTATATGACTGCTTTGTGTAAGTAAGAAATACCTCCTAGTAATCACCTTCAATGTGATTAATCATAAGTGATTGAATACGCTAGTGAGTTTTCATTTCCATGGATGACCAGGTTATTAAAACTATTTCATGAGAAAGTATAAATTATGACTCCTCTTTTTCAGAATCATATTCATAAGTTTCATTTTATTTTGTGCTTCACTGTTGCTATGCAGCTTATCAGCATTATGTAACGGAATTTTTACATAATGCTGTATATCTGTGACTTCATGTGGTTTCCTAGCACTATCCTGCATATTAACAGGCTTGATCTGCCCTGAGTGAGCCCAGTGTGACCAGATAAATCCCAGGTTTAAGATCATTTTAAGCATGTGATGAATTTATCACTACTAACAAGAAGCAGCATAATTACTGCAGATGATAGAGTAATATCTATAAGCTCAAATATAATTTCATTCTGAATTGATAATTCAAAAACAAAAGTTTGGGTCAGTTAATTTATGATCTGTGTATTACATCTACAAGTAGGATTGATTCTTTTAGCAGATCAGAAGACAGTAAATTTATTTATTAGAATATAAAACATGAAGCAAACAGAAATAAACAGAAGATCTATAATAGAACCATATACTATGTGCCAGAGTTACTCAGTTTTTTATATTTGCATGTACTTACGTGGTATTTGGATAGGGTTTTGTTTTTGTTTTTTATATTGGGCAAAACTAAAGAGCTTAGAAGTGTTACACTGCTGATTCTGAACCAAAGTGTGACCTAGTAAATAATGCATGAATAATGGCAAGATAGTGTTTCCAGCTCAGCAATGAGAAGGGTGAAATAGCAGAGTGGGTAGTCTTACCTAACTGTTTGGTTCTCAGAAATTTTTCTTATGACTAGAGTTACTGATCATTTTCAGGCTTTTTCTGTGATCATTTGCTAACACATGCTAACATTTAGAGAAAGATGCCATATATGAGGAGGTTGTAGTGAGAGATGATTGTGGCAATTCTGCCATCAAAGAGCTGCAGCTTTCTCCTCTGAAATAGTCCCAATGCGGGTATCTATACCTTGTGTTTTAAATTATGTGTATGAGGCTTTTTTTCTCATGTAATTACATAGAATTAGCTGGCTTTGGCTTAAAAACGTTTCTCTCTTCTAATCCAGAGGGATTTCAATTGCAAAGATGTAGTAGAGCCATTGAGAGAAAATTAGTTATTTGTCTGTTTTACATGCAAGATAAATGAATAAATGAATGAGAGATATGCAGTGGACTAAATCAATAAGTCTAAACTTAACCTTAATTTGTGATACTCAATAAATACACCATAGTAAACATAGGCACCAACGCATTGTAAATCCTGCCCAGATTCCTGTACTGTGAATCATACCAAATATAAGATAGGACCCTGATTAATTTTAGTATTTCTCATACATAATGTTGCAATGGAGGGTTAATTAGATAATATTGAAGTCAGTTCTTGGTACCTATTTTAGCTGCCTAGGTCCAGATTCATTCCACCTATCCATAGGCATGTGAATTGGGAATGCAGTCATCCTGTGTTCCCTGTAGAGGTTATAGGGAGGAAGTGGTCGGTAAATTGTCCTCTGAGTATGTATCTCTCTGTGTTGTCAATATGGAGAGCTGACATGATTAAGTTAAAAACTTAGTCACTCAAATTAGGTACCTCAGATTGGCTGGATTGAATCTGAGTTCTTGTACCGTTGAAAAAGCAAAAATTCACCAGTATATTGCGTTAAAAAGGCTGCATTGAGAGGTACAAAGCTCTTATCCTTCTGCAGAAAGCCGCTAGCTTTAATAAAAAGAATTCTTCTTTGGAAATTATTATTCTTTGGAAAAGATAAAAATCAGGTGGAAATGCTACACACGGGTATTAATGCTGTTGAAAATGTAGCCACTGACTTCAGTAAGAACAACATAGATCCTTTAATATGAAAAGTCATATTAACACAAGAATTGTTCTTTGAGGGTTTTCGTTTGTTTGTTTTCATATTTTCAGACCTCTTAAGGGAGGGAGAAAAGTTTAGAAGCATTTTTTTTTTGGTTTTACTTTCATGTAAATTGTCTAAGCAAGTTTAAACTTTTACCACTGGATTAAATTATGTCAAAATGAACATTAGAAAATACCATTGGAGTATACTTGCAGTCCCAGCTATTTTAAATTCTGTTCTGTATTAGCAGCTTTGGTAATGCGCTGCTAACATGGCTGAACAAAGGCAACGTGCTTTATCAACATCAGGGGAAGCTTTATATGAAATCCTGGCTCTAGAAAAGGGAGCAACACATGATGAGATCAAGAAGTCCTACAGGTATGTAAGATGTGCTTTACAACATGTCTAAAATACAGACTTTTTTTTTGTCTTCTGTGTTGGAGGTACTGCTGTGCAAAGTTACAGTATGAATTTTTCACAAAGCTTATCCTGTAAACAGCAGCCTTTCTGAATGTTTTAAATAAGGAATAACTCTCAATAGAAGTTACAATGATATAACACTGAATGTATGGCAAAATAAAATCAGGGTCCCTAGACTTCAGAAACTTACTGATGGTCTTTACTGAAGGAAAGTCATGTTTGATGAACCTGATAGCCTTCTATGATGGGATGACTGGCTGGATGGACAATGGGAGAGCTGTGGATGTTGTCTACCTTGACTTCAGCAAGGCTTTTGACACAGTCTCCCGTAACATCCTCATAGGAAAGCTCAGGAAGTGTGGGTTGGATGAGTGGACAGTGAGGTGGATTGAGAACTGGCTGGATGGCAGAGCTCAGAGGGTGGTGATAAATGGGGCCGAATCTAGTTGGAGGGCTGTGGCTAGTGGTGTCTCCCAGGGATTGTACTGGGCCCAGTGCTGTTCAACTTGTTCATCAATGACTTGGACAAGAGGACCTGCAGCAAGGCTGCGGATGATACCAAACTGGGAGGAGTGGCCGAGACCCCAGAGGGCTATGATTCTATGATATACCAGTAGACATGAGAGAACCATAGCCTCCCACAGAGGAGCAGTGTGAGCATAGCTGGATGCAGAAAAGGTCATCTATCTAAATTTTAACTAGAAGCATATATTAATAAGATGTTAGTAAATATTGTTAAACATTTATCATTTAACTGTGAAGCCATGCAAATATCACGGCCCTGGTTGATGATAAAACTAGGTTATACTTAGCAATTATCCTTGCCTTAGTCCTGCATAACACGGAAGCATCAATTCTGTAATTTTTAAACTATCATCTGATTTGTTTAGAATCATAGAATCATAGAATGCTTAAGGTTGGAAGGGACCTCTAGAGGTCATCTAGTCCAACCCCCCTGCATACGCAGGGACACCTAGAGCACGTGGCACAGGACTGCGTCCAAGCGGGTTTTGAAGATCTCCAGAGAAGGAGACTCCACAACCTCTCTGGGCAGCCTGTTCCAGGGCTCTGTCACCCTCACTGTTAAAAAAAAATTTCCTTAAGTTCATGTGGAACTTTTGATGCTTCGATTTCCGGCTGTTTCCTCTAGTTCTGTCGGTGGCCACCAGTGAAAAGAGGCCAGCACCATCCTCCTCACTGCCTCCCTTGAGGTACTTATAGACACTGATTAGATCCCCTCTCAGCCTTCTCTTCTCCAGGCTGAACAGGCCCAGCTCCCTCAGTCTCTCCTCATAGGGCAACTATGAACTACATAGGGCAACTAGAAGCTACAAGCTTCTCTCCACCAACAACAGAATGCTATCATTGCAAAACTAGGCTATGGTTTTATGTAATGAAGTCATAGCTATCTTGGTTTTATGTAATGAAGTCATAGCTATCTTGTTGTCCTCTTTAATATCTTTATCAATGACCTGGATGAGGGGATTGAGCATACCCTCAGCAAGTTTGTAGACAACACCAAGCTGGGAGGAAGAGTTGATCTGCTTGAGGGTAAGAAGGCTCTGCAAAGGGACCTGGACAGGCTAGATGGATGAGCTGAGACCAACCGCATGAGATTCAATAAAGCCAAGTTCTGGGTCCTGCACTTCAGTCACAACAACCCCATGCAGTGCTAGAGGCTTGGGGCAGAGTGGCTGGAGAGCTGCGCAGCAGAAAAGGATCTGGAGGTGTGGCTGACAGCTGGCTGAATATGAGCCAGCAGTGTGCCCAAGTGGCCAAGAAGGCCAACGGCCTCCTGGCCTGGATCAAGAACAGTGTAGTCAGCAGGTCTAGGGAAGTGATTGTCCTCCTGTACTCAGCTCTGGAGAGGCTGCACCTCAAACACTGTGTCCAGTTTTGGGCCCCTCACTACAAGAAGGACATCGAGGTGCTGGAGAGCGTCCAAAGCAGGGCAACGCAGCTAGTGAAGGGGCTGGAGCACAGACCTTGTGAGGAGCAGCTGAAGGAACTGGGGTTATATAGACTGGAGAAGAGGAGGCTCAGGGGAGACCTTATCTCTCTCTACAACTACCTGCAAAGAGGTTGTAGTGAGGCAAGGGGGTCTATCTCATCTCCAGAATAACTACCAATAGCACAAGAGGAAATGGCCTCGAATTGCACCAGGGGAGGTTCAGGTTAGATATTAGGAAGAATTTCTGCATGTGAAGAATAATGAAGCAGTGGAACAGGCTGCCCAGGGAAGTGGTGGAATCACCGTCCCTGGCAGTGTTCAAGAAACGTATAGATGAGGCGCTTCGGGGCATGGTTTAGCAGGCAGGGTATTGAGGAAACTTGGCGGTTGGACTCAATGATCTTGAAGGTCTTTTCCAACCATAATGATTCTATGATTCTATGATTATTAACTTTTTTTTTTTGTATTCAGCATCTCCTAGTAGAAAAATAAACTTCTGCCTCTGCTATTATTTTATTTTTGCTGTCTTTACTCTTTTTTTGCCTTGCTCTTCCTTTTTCTTGTATTTATACTTCTTTCTGAATTTTCTCCTTTTTATACACAGCTTCTCTTATGTCATTTGCAAAGATAAAATTTTCAGCAGTTGAATAGTTACTGTTACTGTCATTGATGAGTTGCGACTGAAGTCAACACAGATAAATCAGAAATTATATGTATTCAAAAATGTACCAATACAATTTTTGCACTGTGAGACTAAGAAAAGTGAGGGAGAATGTTTTATGAATCTATTGATTTCATTTCAGAAGCAATCTGTGCACTTAGTCTAATGTTTACTATGGTTACAAATTAGTCTTAGAATACTGCATCCAGTTCTTATGCTAACATTTTTTCGGAAGTATATTGAAAATTGAGGTATGTGTAGAAAAGTGCTACAATAATGACTCAAGGACTAGGGTATGAGACATAAGTTCATCAGTTTGTCATTTGAGAAAATGAGAGAGAATTTTGTTACCATGCATAACAGGTAGACAAAAAGGGGAAATAAGAAGGGGAAAAAAATAGAAAGGGAAAAATGCTTGGTATGAGATGTTTACTCAGTTAATGAAGAAGGTATAAACAAATACAGTGGTAGGAATCTAAAACAAATGCAGCCTGAAAGTAAGGTGTGCAGTTTTAACAGTGAAAGTAACCTCTCATTGGAACAAACTGGCAAAGGAAATGGTGGATTCTCTACTGGAAGAGAAGAGACAACTTGAAGGCAAGTTTTATTTGAACACAAGTTATCAAAATGGTGAAATGTATTTCACTGTTGAACAAGATTAAAGCTCAAACAACAAGATATTTTTTCCTCATAAATCTCTGTTTATAAGGAGAAAGAACTTTAAATGTCATGAGTGAAATAGATGTCTTGGCATTGAAATATGACAGATGTACTTGTAGGTTTAATAAATACAGCAAAACTTTATTTCAGCATTACTGGGGCTGTTCTTGGTTGCATTGTATTATCAGTCAAACTTTAAAGCAACTTGCTTTTCCTACCAAATAGCATGATATATTTGAATTGGAAAATGAGTTATAAAATAGATTTACCTGTATCATTGTTTAGTTTGAATTTTGCTGGGACTCTGTGCACTAGAACAAATCATGTCAATGTCTGTTGTTAAAAGGCATGTTTTCAATGGATGTGAGAAAAGCAGTGGATGTCTAAAATCTTTATGTGATGAAAGCAAAGCCATTGACATCTAATGGTTCTGTTATCTTGCATAACTATACAACTTGAGGGTAAACTGACTACAATATCAAATTTACTCCTGACTTCCATGTCCCTGTAGTACAGGGCTGCAGAAGCCATATTTTGTACCAAACCTCATGTTTTCTTGTTGTTTTTACATTTATATTTCTGGAAAGGAAGGCTACTTTAATCCCCAAAGGAGAGAGTTGTCAGGGAAGAATGTAGAATGAAATGAACTTTATTTCATGCTGAGCATGAATACAGACGATTTACACAGCAATCTATGATAAAACTGACAGTAGTGCTTTATCCATTTTTATTAGTAATTATAGGTTAAAAAAGACTGCTTCTGAATAAAGTGGAAATGTCAGAGGGATTCACTTTTAATAGAATAGCTGTAAATATTTGCAAGATAAAATGATGAGTCAGTCTCTTAGATTTGCTTTAATTATTTTTTAATTTATGCTAATCCAAAAATCTGCCACTGAACTGGTATTCTTTAGTGTAAGGTATAAAACTAGCCCTACCTGATTCTGAGTTTCCTGGCATTATTAACTGAGTCAGTATTAATCATACTACCACAGCCCAGGACAAAATTTACTTTTTAATAAATATGACAGAGATACATCTCTGTGCTTTCATTTTGAGTTCTGCACAATATAATTTAACAAAGAGATAAAGTTAACAGATTTCTTAATTGGCAGAATTGCAAAGGGTGTCTATCTTCAATATCCTACAAAAATACTCTTAAAAAATTCTGACATGACAATTAAACTGTACGTAGACTTATGCTTTTCAGTTTCACTAACAAGCAAGGTGGAGAGAAATACCTTATCTCCTATGTTTTCTTCAGAAATTGAAAAATACACAATTCAATATACTTTATTTGTAAGTAGGGTACGTATTTGTTCTACAATTCCTCACAAAGTAGGCCTTCAGCCAAGTACAGAAACCTGTTCTGAGAGAGTACACGTTGGTGAAATACAATTAGCCAGGAGACAGAAACCTCTATTTCCATTGTGTTCTGAATTTAATCTTTCAGTATGTTCTGTAGTCATAATAAATTTCATAGTCAAAAAAATATTTCTCCAGGGGAGATGTTTCCAGGAGAGAAATGCAAAAGTCCAACATGTTTAGAATAGTCATCTTCTCTTATAGAGTTGAATAACTGACAAAGCAGGTTCCCTACTACTACTATATGATGGGGAAAAAAAAAGGATATTAAACCTATCGTATATATCCTATACAGATTCACAATAGAAAAATTGAAAAAAAAAAACTGTCAAAAGGCACACACAAGTGAGTTTGGGGAAGTGTAATACATGCTTGCAAGAAAAATTATATATAGACTATACAAATGGCAAAACAAACTAAATGATAAGAAGATAAAGTCTACGATCTCAAGAAAATACTACAATATTTAAACCAAAAGTATATTCCAATGTTCCAAAAAACAATATTCTACAAAATGAAGAAGGAGTGCAAACTAAGAAACTACAAAAAAAAAAAAGCCTGACCCACATGTGTGACAGCAGTGTGAAAAATAGATAATGACCTTAACAACTAAGGGAGTACTAATAAAAAGTACATGGCTCAGATCTTACAATCATAGAATCATTAATATCCCAGAACACCCTGATATTTAATGAATGGCTTCAAAATCTGGCAATCAGCACAGGTTGCCAAAACGATACTGAACTTCACAATAGCCAAGGACCTCCTTAGCCTGTTGCAGTGCTGGCTGCGCTGCTCTGGATACAGAGCGAGCTACACTGGGCATCCGTGGCAGCAAGTCAGCCTCCTGGCTCCTGACAACTTCCATAGGCTCTGGCCAGAGAGGAAAAAGAGCACTCCATCCAAAAGAGCACTCCTTCGAGCTGGAGTTGAACAAGCGACCTAAGGATGACCGTGCAAGGGAGCCTACATTCCCCTATCTGCAGGAACCTACAGTCCCCAGTCTGCAAGGCAGACGCTTAGGTGTTTGCA
>NW_010577041.1:33044-100452 GCF_000705375.1 Tinamus guttatus | reverse complement strand
ATTTAAAACCTTGAAACATCCCTTGGAAGGCAAGAGAGAAAGGACATAGTGCTTGGAGCACTGTTAATATCTAAGGTAGAGTGATGAGCGATGACTCTATAAGTCATTTATTCCAAAATCTTTATGTCATATAGCAAAGCAGGATTCACATGTCTAAACAGAGAAGCCTAATGCTATCAGAGATGGCCAAAGGTACAGGAGTCTATCAAAGTGTCCCTTGTGTTTTACCTATAAAAGCATCCAAAGCAACTCTTTGCTTCCTGCAAAGGACAGTTGTAACAGCACTTTCCTTGCACTCTGAGAGCCATAAAAAATAGGGACCCCAATTTGGGGACATAGCTTTAGATTCTGCCAAAATAATTTCTTATGTTTTAAAGTACCTAATGCTCTCTTGGAATTGCATGATGAAGGACAGGATATTTTGAAAAGGTGAAGGTACTGGCAAAAGTCCTCGGCGCATTTCTATCTTCCCACTTCTACCTCAACAAGAACCACTTCTACTTCAGCCTAACAGTTCGCAAGTTAACACAATGTAATGTGGGTGAAAGGGAGTAAGACTGACTTTGAATAACAGAATTTGAACCTATTGTCCTTGATTTAATATTTTTTATTTATTTTCAGAGAGTCTACAGTGCTTTCCTAAACCATACTCATAGCACTACAAAAGTTACTGGCTGCTTTTAGTGGAAAACTTAAAGCGAGGACTTGATACTTTTTACAATGTGATATCTGAAAGGTCTCTTGGCAATTGTTATTAATAAAGTGAAATGATAGTCTATTAATATTCTGCTTTTCCATTCCTGTGACCTAAATTACATGAAAAATACAATAGTTCACTTGGACTTTTCCAGACTATTCCAGGATCTAAAGAGTGGAGCCATGAACTGTTTTTACCTGAATTATCTGCTAGTCGGAATCTGCCACAGCAGAGATGTCTCCTCCATTGTTTCTGCACGTTCTCTTTCATAGCACAATGGAAAACAAATATAAATAAACCTGTAACAAAAGCAAATAAATAGTGAATGAAGCATATATTTGTAAACAGATCAAGTTAGATGCGATCTACTAACAAAATGCTATAAAGGAAAACCCAAGGAAACTCATATTCAAGACTCAAGTCTTTTTATTGTCATCTATCTGCCTACCTCATTTAATAAGTACTAAGTTAATTAATGCTATCCCATCCTCTGGCTGCTACACCTGTGTCTGAGATATTAGAAGGGTACCTTTTGTTGACATTACTGATTTAGATCCAGCTCTCTCTGGATCTTTTAATTATTTTTTTGGCTTAGATGAAAATAATTTGAAAGCAAAAGGACTGCAAGAGCCAGACTCTAAATACAGATACTATTTTATAAAAAGATGATACTTTTAACTCCTCCTGTTCTGCATCTACAGAACTGTACTGTATTTTTTTAAAACCTGAAGAACTTGAAATGAGCAGTAAGTGGGTACACAGAAAAAGAGCACTTGCATTTATGTGCACTGCACGCATGCACTTGAAATGATTATGAAAGTGGTAAGTGACTGTTCAAAAGTACTAATTAGATGTCCAGCTATTTATTCCTGAAGAAAATTACCTGGTTTGTATATGCAATTGCAATAAAGGTGTTTACAAATGTTTGTGTAGATTTCATTTTTGCCTGCAAATGTATAATCTTTATTTTTAAGAAAGAAAATGGGCATCTATCATGTAGCAAACAAGGTTTCAGCTGGGCGTATGATATGATTTCATCATTCTTCAGAGAAGTTGTAAGGCTAAATATAGAACTTTGAATTATAATATGCTCTTCGTCCTTCCCAGATAGGCACTAGCACTGCAATCTTCCATCTTTATCTGGCTTGACCTGCTCATGTTTTCCTTACTTGTATTCACTGGGAGACAGCCAAGTGGATGCTGAGCACCTAACGGAAAATTCTTTACGCCAAATCCCTCATGATTACATTTTAAAATGGAATAAATGCTGCATAATGTGAGCAAACACAGTTTAGTGATGTTCTCTAAACTAGTTCTTCTGCTTCGATCACATACAGCTCCATATGCCAATGCTCGCCATGTTTGAGCTTATTATTATTCTCTGTCCTCCAAAGCCCGGAATTGTAATTTTGCATGAATGCTTGCCAGGTAACTGGTATCTCCTTACAGCATTCAGCCTGCTGAGGTCAGAGAAGCAAAACAGTTAATTTGGTGTCATGAAACACAATATTTTCAAATCTTTTTAAGAGCTGATAGGAAAAAAATGAGAAGCACAACTTAGGAAAGGTGAACACATCTTAATGCATCCTATAATGAACTGCAAATTTTACTTTGAACTACAGCAAGCTCTCCTTAATTGTGGTTAATGTGTTTCCACTTAGTAAAATATTTGCGTATGTTTCGTTATAGGTACAGAGTAGCTCCAGTGTAATCACTAGCAGCTCTAACACGCTTAAAGTTACGCAGTTGTTTGTGCTCCACTGTTCCTTTCAGTACTTTTGAAGTGCTACATGCTTACTAAATTGATGCTTAATTGAATTGTGGTATAAGTTTGGAACATTCTGAACTTTAAAAAAGGAAAATGCACATGTCTATAGCAAAGCGAAAGCAAATGCATCACATTAAATACTTTCCTTTGCCCTGCCTAGGCTTGGTCTCTGCATTTTTATATGTATTTCATTAAGTTTACAATGTGCTTTAGCAATATAGCTTTGGTTCTGTTTCCCAGCGTCAAGTCAGACCCTAGGCTTGGCTCTAGTTTGGCTCTGACTTAAAAGTATTTGGCTTGCCCAGGCATATATATAAAATGAGAAGCCAAAAAGGAGATGTTCCCAGATTTTTTACTCTTGAATGTCAAATAGAGAAAAATCATTTCCTACATAAATGAAAAAGCAAAGTACAGTAACACCAGTAGTTACTGCAGCATACTTTTTTACTGCTTCATGGCAATACACAAGAAACTAGTCCTCTGGAGGCTGCTAGTATAGCTTAAAACAGTAGTGTAGCTTTCAGGAACTTGAGAGATGCAATAGCCATATTTATTGAGGAAATGTTCCAAAAACATGCTCATGGAAATCACCAGACATCCCTTATTATATTTGCCTCTCAAAGAAGGAAGCAGCTGAAGTTTTGCCTTTTACAATTATGACAGTTCCACTAATTAAGCTCATCCTAATTCCCATGAAAGACTTGCCAGATCGAAGTACTTTCTACGGCTATGAAATGCTTCCTGGTAGGCATCCTAAATTTTTCTTTGCCCCCTTACTGCTTGATGTATTTGCACCAGTTATATGCAATTTTAAACACACTCTTCCCAGAGTTTCCTTAGTTTTTCCCAGCTCCTTCTGACACAGCATCAGATAAAGGACTATAGTCTTCCTGTTCTTGATATGATGTGTGTGTAGGTCTGCTGTGCCATCTTTGCTGTCCCAACATACTGCAAGCTCATCAATCATCTTCTTGCATTCAGTCCTGAAGGTGTTTTGGTTTCATTTTCTAGCTTTGTGGCTTTCCAAATATTTATTTTCCATTGAATAATGCTATTACCCCATAGCAACTGAAACACTGGCACTCAACTGTGTGTGCACTCTGCAAATACAAGTTTAAATGATTGCAGTGGAAATTCTAGTTAAAGAGTAGTTGAATTTGATCCTTGGCATACTTTCCAGAGTTTTAATCTCTTTTCATGTTCCTCCCATACTTCAAATCTCACTAGGCCCTTCTGAATATCTAACACTGACACATTACAGCAAATACTTCATTAGGATCCTAGGGGATTGTAAGAATCTGTCCTTTGGAAAAAAAGCCTTTAGTAAGAACAACATATCCAAACATTTTTTGTCATTTTGCCTAGCATTCTACATTGAACCTGAACCAAACCAAAAACATTATTCTATTTCCACGAAAGCTCAGTAAATCTTTTAAAGCAGTAAATACATCCCAACTGTAACAGATAGAAATTCACGCAGTGTAACAGTAAGCACTTTTTCCATTAAGGAAAGATATTTTGCTGACCTTTGCAGATCTTCTTTTAATCTCAGTATTTGTGTGGCATGACACATGATTCTCCAAAGACATTCACAGGTTTTACTTTTTATATTTTTTCGAAGAAAAATTTTATTTTATCTCAATAGGTGTGTGCCATAGCACACACGCCGCCATTGATGTTCTTGGGTTTTACTTTTTGTTTTGAAATTTCAGTTGTTTTTGCCAAGGAAGTTGGTATAAATCAGCTCTGAGTTGAAATTCTACTAAATGTCAGCTATATAATTTTGTAATTCATAACCGTTGATTAGAATTTGCAATTTTTTTTTCACAGCTGAAGGTGAACTCATTTGGAGATTAAAATATCCCGGAACTCAGGAAAGGAAACAGAAATAAGCAAATCGCAACAGTCATTGGATCCTTTTATCTTTTGAGCACTTCATGCTATAAGAAAATAGTTATGAGTTTTACAGATTCACTACAGGAATAAGTTAAGAAGCTTTTTATATTTGTTATAATCAGTGAAAGGAAATGTTGAAGGTCATACAGCATCTATGTCAACAGAGATCACTGTAGACTGTTAGATATGAATAACTCTATTTATAATAAGGGGAATTTATTGGAAAGACCTTGAAACCAAGGCATTGGTCATTGAAACCTATGAATAACTCTATTTATAATAAGGGGCATTTTATTGGAAAGACCTTGAAACATTAATTCATTTAACCAAGACATTCAAAACATGTGAGGTAGGTATCATTATTCCAAGTAAGGGGACTCTTTAAATGTCCTAGTATCAAGGGAAGATCCAGTGAACTTGGATTTGGGTTCCCTAGTCAAAGGGGACAATGGACATAATTTCTCACCAAACAGCAACAGCGTAAAGTGTGTTCATAGAACAGAAATTAAGCTTACCTTGCAGTGAATTGAAAATTGAGAAGAGGTACAGGAAAGGGAGAGTTAAGGGACCCCAGGCAAAAAAGGCAAAGCCCCATGTCATGCCCAAGAGGAAGGTCAGGCTGACAACACTACGCAGATTCCTCAGGATTTCTTCCTTTAGGGTCCGATTAGTTCTTTTCCCATTCCTCCCACAGATCTGCACCATCACCACAACAAACATGGCAATGTTCATCAGAAATACAATGCCGAAGTAACCAGCACAAGTGACATAGAAGACAACTTTATTCTTGATCCAGCAGCTGTAAAAAATACCAAAATACGATAATGTTTAAATATAAGGAACAATCCCATTTCAGTAATTTATATGACTAGAAGGAAAATGAAGCTATGTCTGATTCCACTGATGGAGAGTTGCAGTTTTAAACAAAAGCTTTAACCATTTTATATTTGTAAACAGCTTGAAGCCCAGGAACACCTTCTAGACACTGAGAGTCATATTACTACCTTGTATTTCTTTTTACTTTAAAAATAATCAGATAGAAAAGTTGATCTCAGATGCAGGCTGCGGGAACTGCAAATCCATCAAGAAATGTTTAGGTTTCATACGAGTAGTTTCATAACTTGCATCAGCATGGGCCATAGGCTGCTGTAGTTCCAGAATGGGCTATAACTGCTCATCAAAGGTAAATGTGCATCTTTAGTGGCAAGATCTCAAGTTTCTGCCACTTCAGCAGTTCGAGGAAACCTCGAAGAGCAACAAGGAAGAAGCTTAATGGATAGTCCTTTGAGCTAGCCATACAACAACCAGACATTTGATAGATATGGCTTATTCTTCCAGCAGTAAATGGCTTGAATGCTTACCACGATACTTTGATAAAAATACACAGTGACATATTTATTATCATGAGGCTGCCAGGTGAGGCACAGAAAATGAGATAACAAACATTCATGTAAGATATTTAAGGGTTTGGCTATTATTATTTTGGACATGTATATAAGAAAAGAAAAAGCTAATGACCTGTATTGACAAGAGGCTATTTTATTTACAAAGGAAACAATTTTTATACTACTTTCTTGCAATCACCTAGAATGTATAGTTTTCTTTTAAGATAAAGGAAAACTGGCATTTTTATTTTTATTGAGCAAAACTTTTTTCATAGCCTTCTTTGCACTTCAAATACAAGTAATTTAGAAGACAATTGCATCCAATTTGCTTGTTTTATACAGCTATGTCTTTATCAATGCAATCTGATAAATGCTAAGTTTCTTGCAGAATGTATATGTTAAATTATAAAAGATTTAAAGAAATACTCACAAATCATCTCCTCCTTGCCCATTAGCACCTCTACCATATAACTCTTTGCCGTAAATATGACTTGCATTTGCGTTTGTGCTTGCTAAAACAATTGTTATCACGAGAGCAGGCAAACCTGTAAAACAAGAAAACTTGTAGTTTGCTTCCAAAATCTCTCAGCCTTCAAAAACTCTATGTAAAGCTGAATTATGGATGTTTCTATTAGTATCGCTTTAGTAGGAAGTATCCTGAGATAGCGCTAACTGCATAGAGAAGTACATAAATGTTTTTCTCCAAAAGCATAAATACATAAAGCTTTCAAACTACTTTATGAATAAGTCTTATTCTTAATGTAGAAAATGTTACTGTCCCATTTTTGAATGTGATACTAAAGTGTCATACTAAATAAAGTAAAATATATTAAAGTATAAAATATACTAAATTGTATTTTACTAAAGTAAAATATTCTTCCTTAATTACCCAAAGTTAAATTTGCATTTTCACACAGATACACATAAAAAAGTGAGGAAAAAAACCTACCAAATGATTAAAAAGATGAGACTTAATTTTAAATGTTAGTGGTTTTTGTCAGAGATTCTATTGCCACTTAATTAGGCAGCAGAACATATCTGTAATTTCTGCTTTATTTTTTTTCTCAAATGCAATGTCCTATTTTCTTTTATAGTATGACATGTCCTTCACTTAGATGTACACCAAAACTGAACTATATGCATTTTTAACAATCAAGAGAAAGGAACATTTGGGAAAAACAATAAACCATGTTCACAGAGGTACAGCTCACACAGAATAAATGTACATTTCCTGGCGTGCCCTATTTACATGTCTTATCCTTGCTGTGACAAGAGATTCAAAGGGGAAGAGGTTAATTTGCTTTTCCTACCACTCAGTCCTTGTCCTCGGCTGAGGTAGCCAAAGAGGATGCTAGTTGCCAATGGAAAGACATTCATTATCAGCTGGACTGAGGTCACTGCTCTAGTCATGAGGTTAATGGTTTTGTATTGTGTTGAATTATTTCAAACACAATTTGTGTATTCACATGCAGAAGGCACAGATTCCTGATATAGAAAGAATAAAGAATAAAACCTTGCTCCTTGAGACTCACAGTTATTTTTCAGTACTACATTTTCCATTTCAACACCGGTATGTACATTCGGGCAGGCAGGATATTTCTGAGGTTTAAACACTGTGCTGAAGCTCAGGGCATGTTGCTTATTTCTGATGCTGCCATGCATTTTCTGCTTTTTTGTGAAGAAACTCTAGGCTTGAGACGAAGCTTTTTGAAAGTCAATGCAAAGATCCCTATAGCAATTGCAGGAGTTCCTACTACTGCTATAAGACAATTGTCATAGTTCCCTGTCTTTGATATGACAGTAACATTTCTCCTCTTCCATCCTGGCCTGTTTGGAAGGTGAGACTAGATAAACTGGTCCGTCTGCTCCTCCTCAAACTGCAAGTTCCTGCAAATATTCTGCAGCTACAGGATATTTGCACAAAATTAGATAACAGAATATGGTCTCAGCTATCTCCGGTATTTATTTTTATAAACATAAGGTGCTCTTTTACCAAGGTGGAGAAGGAAATTTTATCCTGGCTTTGATTCTTCTCTGCATCTATGATAGAGATTGCCTATACGTCATCATTTCAAACACGTGCTATGCGAATATTGTGTCTACAGAACTCACCCCAGCCAATGATGCAGAACTTCAGTATGTATCGCCGTATATAGGTGTTGAATACTTTTACTAGAGCAATGTACATGTGAACGGCTTCTAGTCCCATCCATGTGAAGGTGGCCAGAAGAAAAAAATGCAGAAGGGAGGCAACAGCTATGCAGAGGCCATCTATATGAAATGATGCAATCCAGCCATCAAGCAAGAAGGTCAGGTTAAGAAAGAGCAGGGCTGTGCTCAAATTCATCAGGATTTTTGATGGATAATCTCTTCGGAGCTTCCTAGTGACAGAAATACAGGTTCAGTTGCCTGAAATGCTTACAGTTTACAAAGCAGATAAAAGCGCAGTGACTTCCTCATGCCAATAAGCTATTGTGGCAATATGGCATAGTGAGATATACCTCATTGCTTATGATAGTGTTGAAAGCTTCTGCTACATGGGCTTTGAACTGTTAATGAGCTACCTAACTGCTGCAATATTTTAGCTACTGATTTGTTATTAAAAGCCTTTCAAATTAAATAAAAAACAATGTTATTTTTATTTTAAATAAAAACTGAAGAAAAATAAAAGAAAACACTTTCAAAATATACTGCTGACCAGAAGATCATCTATGGTGATTTTATCTATTTTTGCTTATTTTACTGAAGATATTGTCCAGTGCATGTTCTTATTTTCTTGCTTATTTTTCTTTTATGTAATTTTTCTTTCAACTGAGATACTTTGAAATGTATGCTCTGAGGGGCAATCCAACACTTTCCGTTAATTCTGCATTATACCACAGGTAATGCAATATGAATGCAATAATTAGACATATTTAGAACCACTTTTGAACACAACAGAGAAAACCCCTTTTTTCCCCCAGCAAAATCTTCTTCTTTAGTACCTACACTTTCCTGTCCTGTTATAGTCAGAATTGTTCCTTTGTGTCCAGCTGTTGATCTGACTTCATTTTTTCTTTTTATTGTTCACAGAATCATATCACTTAATAAGTTTGCATTCCCCTGAGTCACCCTGACATTTCAGTAGAATTCATTTTTTTTAAATTGTTGTAACACTTCAATTTAGCTTCATTTTATTTCTTTTCCCCACTTCCCTCTGAAGGGTTCTTGCATGCAGTTTTTCCAGGTGATTTCTTTTCTTTTATATTCAGGATTTATAATGCTTTAACAGGCTGCTTTTTTATATACCAAAAGCCTGAAAAGTCTGGTTGTGAATTTTAAAATGCATGCTAGAGGATAGAATACTCCCAGAAGGAGAAAAATTTGTTCCGATTGAGCTGCACAACACATAAAAATAGAAGGGAGTCTGCACTTGCATCTTCTCGAAAAGAAAACAGCTTTTAGCATCGAGTACCAGAGTTTCGATTTATTGCTGTTTAAAAATAGATTTGACTTCCTAGATGAAAACACACCAATCATATGGCTAATTTATTTTATTCATCATATAAACGTATTTATGTTGTGATGCTTTGAAGTAATGCTTACTCAAATGCAATGTATGTCAGAAGAGTTGCAGCTGAAAATATGGCAGATATCCCACAGCCTATGTAACTGATAAAGGTGAGGACTTTGGTGTTCTGTGAGTCTATTTGTGCAACTGTTCCTTGAAGATCCTAAGTGAGAGAGAAGGAAGAGGTATAAGTTAGAGCAAACTCCTTTTTAATGAGCACAACACAGTTTCTTGGTAATCAGTCAAGTAAAACTCAAAAACACTTTGGCAGTACTGCTATAACCCCGATGTTAAGGTTCATGTTTACTGGGTATATTTAGTTTATAGTCGCTACACCTCTCACTTCCTTCCCATGGCTCTTGAAAACATTGTGCTGTAAGTATTATAACTGCTGGCATCAGCAGAAAGACAGTCTGACACTGATCATTATAACTCATTATGAGGCATTCAAATGGCCCTTTATGGAAAAAAAATCCCTTTTCAGATTTTTAGTTCAGTTCCTTATGGATATCCTTCTTTAAGAATAACATATTTGTATGGAAAACATTTTTTAAAAAGTGGAAATGAAGTAGAAACACTGAGGATTTTTTTTCCATTCTTCAGGCCAACTGTAATTGCCACATATATCTGAGAATAAATGCCACTGTTATTTCCTTTTTTTTAAGGGCAAAACAAAAGAGTGTTTGGAACTACATCACTTTGGAATAAATGTAAGCAAATACCAACATTTAATGGTGCCTATTCTGTGGTCACAGTTACTGTTGCCCTTAGCAGAACTACCTAGCAAGAAGATACCTAAAAAGGGTTACAAAACATGACATTCTTCACAGGAAAATTAAAGAGCTGTTTGCATTTTTTTATATTATGTTCATCTACCAGTCTCATAATACTGTTAATATACACCAAGAGAACATTATTTGAAAGTCATTTAATTAAAGTAAGAAAAGATTATTAAAATGAAAATGCAATTAGAAAGTCAAAACTGGTTAAAAATCTACTGGAATACAGCCCAAATTCAGAACACTTCTGCCTTATTTACTAATGCAACAAAGGCATTCAGGGGAAGAGAAGGGACTCATTGAATATACCCTAAAAAGCTCTTTTTTTTCTTCTTGTTAAGGATGAAAAGTGAAAGCAGAATACAATTTAGGTGGCTTTATTAGTAAGGCTTTGTAAGACCAAAGCTTAAAATGTCGGAGCATATAGCTCCTTTGTGCACTAAGTTCTATGCTAGGAACAGATCTTCTTCTTTATTTTATCTCCAGCATTTAAGGTATCTGTAGGTATTTTTCTTTATTACTATAATGCCACTGCAAGATGCTAAACCAAAAACATATACCTTCACTTGGAACAAACATCTTTTCTGCAGATTTGCTTTAGAAGACAAAGAGTGTTTATGCTAGACTGAAAGTCATAGTTCAGCCTACTACTGAGTGTGACTGTTGCCTTCGGGAGTCTCAAAAAGGTTTTGAATAATCACCAGACTTAAGAAAGGACTGCAATTTGCCACTTTTTTCCTGCTGGGGTTTCTTTTTCTTTCAAAAATATTTCAGGTATGCAAATTTCTGTGGACCTTTGACTTCTGGAAGAATTACACTACCAAGGCTGAAGTGCTCTATATAGTCCCTTTTCTTATCTCCCTGACATGCTAAGCCCTACGCATCTCATGCATTTAGTTTGGAGAGTTAAGGATCTGATAGCCTTAAGCTATCATAAATATTATGTAAGTACATCAGCCTTAAAAGGCTCTTTTCCATGAGAAGTTCTGTACTACAAGGCAACTCTGATTAATGCCATTTAAGAAAAAGCAGCAAGTTTTACAAATTTTGCAAAATAATGTATTTCTTTATACTTTTTGGCATTACGTAAATTTGAAAAGGAAGATTTATCACCTTGAATCTCAGGATGAAATGGAATTACTGTGCTCTCTTGTCTTGGTTCTTCATCCCCGTTAGCAGCTTTGCTTGACAGTAGGACATATTTTTATTTACTCTTCATTACTCTCTAAAAAAAAATCATTCTTTCTACTTTTTTCCTGTTAATACCTTCATACTTTCATGACCTCACAATTTTAGCTCTACTCAGTCCTGTTTCTCTTTCATCAAAAAAATTTTCAACCTCTTTCTTGCACTAATTTCCTTTATAAACTGAACACTCCCTCTCTTCTGCAACCTTTTCTAATATATGTTCACATCCTCACATTATTTTTAAGGTCAGCTTCTCTTCTCATTGATCAGATCTGATACCCCATCCAAAAATTTAGAGCATATTTTCCATTTTTCTCCCTCTCTGCCATATTCTCTGTCCATGCCTTGCTCTGCACCTCAACGCACGAAAATCTGCTCTCACCCTCTAATGTTGAGGGGTCGAAACTGCATGTAATTTTGTTGGATTATATTATTAAAGAAAATGATAGAGATCTGCTCCACTTTGGGACTTATTTTCAGTAATGGAAGAATTAGTGCTGGGCCTTGGTTTTACAGTCCCTGATTCCGACATTCTTTTTGAGGCAGACATGTACTAGCTTTGAATCTGGATAGGATAACATATTATTTGTAGTGTACATTGTCAGATGTTTCAAGCCAAGTAATTTTTAAAATCTAGAATACTGTTCTGGGCACATTTTTATGTTATAACAGTTAGCCATTTGTAGTAATATACTGTAGTATTACTGTAGTAATATTACTGTAGCCATATACTTGTAGCACTTGTAGTAATACTACTGTAGTAATACACTTTGCTTTCATTACTAATTTTCTTCATCATCTCGTTCCTGAATCCTTATTATTAGATATTTTAAATGAAAAGATATATTTATGAAAATAATGGATAAAATGAATTATTATTATAAAAGAAGTGCAAAATGAATAACCAAAGTAATAAAAATAAATGAAGATGGTTGCCTTGATCCACGACAAAAAACTACTTAGCGCTTCTCAGAAAAGACAAGCTTACTGAAATGTGAGAATTTGCTTACCATTAGGACCCCAAAGTGCGTGAGGTGGTTGCATAAGCAAATTGTCTCATTCTCATTGGACTCTGCTTGCACCTTGCAGCCTGCAGGGTTCCATCCACCATTACCACCTATGGACATGAAAACAGAGAAACAACTCTTTCCAATAAACTCATAACACCATACCTTGAAGATATTTCTAAATTAATTTCTTGTATATCGAATTGAATCAGTAAATATTAATCAGAAAAGTAGCAAGTACCAGATTTCTTAGAAAATTACGCTAGGCAAGTGTTCTAACTTATGGCCTGTTAAGCAGAAACAAATGTAAGTCTATATTAAAGATAGGAGTATTTTTTTTTAATTAATGAGGGATGAATAAGACTTGGTATGCAGATCACACAATAAGGCACACCTTTGCTTTACCCAGCAATAAAATGATTTTAGAGCTTGCCTTTACCACACTATTGTGATGTCTACACCTACATCCCTCCTACTCATATATCCTCAGGCCATATATTAAATAGGAATAAATAGGCATTTATATAGGCCATAGCATTTATGTCCTATGAATACAGGATCTCGCCCTTTGTTTCTGTGTAACAAAGAGGGATGGAATGGTTAATCTTAATTATGCTATCTGGCCTTGGAAAACTATAAAATAAATTATCCCCTTAACCCATTCAATTGAGAATGGGCTAAAATGCTGCCATGTTAATACATATCTTGTATAGGATCTTATCACGCAGACTGTGTCTGGTTAAAAGGTGGATGCTGAGTCTTTATCTAAATGAAATTTGTGTAACCAACCTTTTGTGGAGGCAAAAACAACTCAAGATTCAGGAGATGCACAGTCTCACAATTAAATAACCCCATATTTTTTAAATGGCCAATTAAAAGGATGGTTGAAAACCATTCATGTGCTGTCTCCTTAGGATTACTATTTGACTTCCCCATACAGAAAGATCAGTGAAAAACTGCTATCAGACACAGAAAATTAGAGAAACTTTATTTACAAATTCAAAATGTTATCCAAACTTACATGCAAAATTTGTAGAAAGAATACTTAACGTATGCTGCTACCAAACACGTTATTATCCAAAAATCAAGGACTGATGAAGTTGCAAGAAAGGCCAAGACTGTGACTGAATTTAAAATATGGACACCTTTATATCCTCAGAAAAGACAAAACAGTATTTTTAACATACCATTTTTGTTCATATCCCAGAAGACACATGTAGGCTTAGGATCTTCCTATGAACACAGGCAAAAGTAAATTTTTTAACCATCTTGTCAATATAAATGTTTAGTGCAAATGTTTTACTATGTGTGCTTTTACTTAATGAGCAGAAGAACAAATATTACTTGTATTGTTCAAATATCTTCTAGTTTCAAACTAAGTCTTATTCTTCTAGAAAGATAAGCCTGCACAGAAGATGTTAAAACACAAGCACTGTTTCTTTACACTGTTCCTTTTCCACTGATGAATTAGTTTTATGGTCTCATTTAAGTTATTCTTGAGTATGATGTCTTACAGGGTCCAAATGTTATTAATAGTCTATGCAACCAGCCTTGAAACTGAGAAAAAGCCTAATGAACTCTTCTCCCTGACCTTGAAATAATCTTTATAATAAAAAGTAGGGTAATTGAAATATGAAAATATCCCATCTCAAGGTTAATGAACCAGTTTCTTATTCCATTCATGTTTTACTTAGATATCACACCTCTAGCGTAATAGTTTCTTTTAGAATAGCTACTGACCAACGTATCTGTGAACAGAGCCAAGCTAACGCTTGAATGTTTATTTCACTGAAAGAGAACACACCAAAAGGCTTCCTCTGGTCTTCTGTTTTACTGAATTAATTATAGTTATATTTTTAAAATGTGGTTCTGTCCATTCTTCCTTTGTAGGATACTGCAAAAATACCTTGAGGAACAACAAAATACCTTGAGGAACTATTAACAAAGCAATTCATGCTTGATCAAAGTATTTAAATCATTCTGAAATTCTAGTGTATTGAATGAACTATGATTTTACTTATGGCTATTCAGAAAAAACTGCCTCAAAGTGGCATAATTAATGGATTTTCAGACAAGTGTTAAATCCTGAAAAGAGTGAGAATGTGAGGACAGGCAAAAAAACTTATTTCTAGGTTTTAGTTGCCTGCATTAGTTTTAGAAATATTACTTCCATTTTTATTTCTATTGTTACTCAAAATCCATCCAGATAACGAGACTTTATACCCAGCCTTTAAAACATAGCTTGCATTTCTGTTTCTCTCTGAATAATTGAGTTATTCTTACCTGAACTTTGGTATGCTTAATTGTAATCTTCACATAATCCTGAAGGTCCTGAATTGTTAGGTTTCCTATACTACATGCCACCACAAAACTGGTCAAGTTGGCAGGAGTTTCTGAATCCTGTGAAATATTTAGAAAAATATAATAAATGCTGACACAGAACAAGACATAAATGTCATAGTAAACAGTTTTATTTTTGTCGTATGCCAGAATAAATAAGCTTCCAGCATTTTACACTTTTGACCACCCAGTATAAGAATGTACTGTTTATAAGATCAAATTATAGGTTTGCCTCATAAAACTTTTCTTATATTTCTTATTTTCATAAACATTTAGAAGCACAATTATAGAGAGATTATAAGGCAAAAAAAATCCCTTTTAATCACTTCATTTGATTCCACCAGCACTAGCTAATTTCCCTAAACAATTCTTATTTTATTGTCAATGCTATTCTTTTTTGTAGATGGGAAGTCTTGGGAAAATAACCTGTTTTCTGTGTATAATTACTAAATCATCTTCCATCTTCGCATGAATGACCAAGAACTAATATATTCAAAGCAATGCTACATATGGTAGGAGATAATAATGTTTTAATTGCTAGAAATGAAAATAGAATACTTATGTTACAGAATCACAGAATGGTTAAGGTTGCAAGGGACCTCTCGTCCAACCCCCCTGCTCCAGCAGGGACACCTAGAGCACGTGGCACAGGGTGGCATCCAGGTGGGTTTTGAAGATCTCCAGAGAAGGAGACTCCACAGCCTCTCTGGGCCACCTGTTCCAGGGCTCTGTCACCCTCACAGTAAAGAAGTTCTTCCTCACATGGAGGTGGAACTACCTGTGTTTCAACTTGTACCCATTACCCCTTGTCCTGTCACCAGCCACCCCTGAGAAAAGTTTGGCCGCATGCTGTCAATTCACCCCTCAGGTACTTGTACATGTCAAACAGATGTTGTCACTAGGCAATGCCATTCCTAACCAATGAGAAAGCATAAGGTTGAGATTTTTCCAAATAAGCACATTTTCCTTGGAAATTGCTGATCTATTAAGGTGCAAATATTCTACAAATTAATTGCCTAAAAACAATTGATGCTTTTACTAAACCATTAATAATGTTTTTAGATAGACTGAAAATTTTACTGCTCACTATATATGATGACTGTGCTGCACTTCTAATGAAATGAATGTTATATGAGTAAAGAGTCTTCTTCATTTGGATTTGAAATGACTGGTCACAAGTCACTGCTTTGGTTTTACAGTCAGATTGATTCTAAACAGAAGTAATTAATGGAAAATTTGAGTTTTGCACATGTTTAATAATTTGGTTGAAAATGTTCACCCATGAATAATTTGAAAATTAAGAACAAATTTGTAAGGGCTTTTAGTTGCAAATTTTATTGCTTTACCTTTCATTGACTTACCAAGCATATACATTCTAGTAAAACTAAAAGACATATGTGGGATGCACACACAGATCAATTTTACAAGGTCTGTTATGATGGTAGCCATGTGCTTTTATTAGCAATGTGAACTGTATATCAAAATTTAAAATATAAAAACAAAACAAAGCAAAACAAAACAAAGATACCTATATGGTTAGTGGCAAGCCCTCCTGACGACAATTTTTATGCAATATAAATAATATTGTATGTTTTTTCTTTATATGATTCATAATAGCTTATGACAAGCCTACTTATGTATTTCTGGAGTTTCTTTATTAAAAATATTAATCTTGTTTTTCTTAAAAATGGGCTTAAAGTGACTACTATTTTAAAGAGCTAAAGATACTTTAGGGTGTATTTCAAAAGGCAATTTAGGGTCATGGGTATTTTGTTGCCTAGATTATCTGAAGAATCTGGATACGCTGCCAATAAAAATGATAATACAGGGACAACACAATACTACAGAGTTTTGCGGATGCACAAGGGCCAAAGGTCACTTGAAATACTAATGGGAAAACAAACTCAGTTTTGCCTACTGTTCACTGTGAAAACGTTTCCTTCTCAATGAAATATTTTTTAGTATAGGTGTGTTTTATATTTTTTTCTATGCTGTTAAACTCTTTCTAACTTTTTTGGTGTATATCATGTTGGAACTTTTAAATTTTAACTTACCATACAATGGAACATAAATGAGAAAAAAAATCTACTTTGATTCCTTCAGTTTTTGGGTACAAATATTTTTACCTTTATTTAAACAATCATGTGTTATCCACATGATTGTTCATGTGCATCCACATGTGTAAGCATCCACACAGTATTAACATAGCATGCTTGTGGGAACACATATGTGTGAAAAGAATAGTATATGTACAAATTAATATTCCCTGGCTGATGACCATCAGCCAGAGTTTTAAACTGCATGCAAATGATCCATGTGGCGTGACTGTACAATCAATGGTTTTAAGGAAAAGAAAGACTATTTAGCTGTATTATAGGCCAAATGTCCATCAGAGAAAGAACATAGCTCCACTGAATGCCAAGGTCTATCAATGCGCATAAACAGATGATAGGGCCTTTGAGGAGTCTTGCTAATTCACTCTGTTCATGTGGGATTCGGTTTGCCCTTCATTACTGTATATAAGTTTTATCCCACATGAGATAGGAATTTGCATTCCAATATCTGACTGTATACAACTTGGACATGGCAACTGTCACTCTGAATTCACTAACGATTGCAATTGCTACCGTTCCATTCCTATAGCTCATGAGATGTTCCAAAATGTTTACACTACAAGATACTTTAGCAGCTGCCTTTGAATCACCTTAACTGAAATTATTTCTAGCACATTTATATTTACCTGGAAAAGACCATTTTTATTGAAGAAAGTAAATTGAGCCCTGGATATGACTTCATAGTCATCTTGACTTAAATTCTTCAGTAAACTTGATGGCAGAACAACAGACGCAATGGCATTTGCCTGATCCTTGTCAAAATCTATCTGTTAAATAAAATCAACAAAAGAAAATGTTCAAATGTTCAACAACAAAAAGCAAGTCATTCATTGACCACAACAGGGTTCAGATCTTTCTGTAAGGAAATCTAGACATTGGACTAGAATCGTCAACACTAATGACCTGTAGATGAAAACATGTAATAATAATAAAAAAGGGCTTAGGAGGTTCTCCCTTCCTCCAGCAAGAGATAAGGCTTCTATAGGAAATTTACAGATGAAAAAAATGACTAATTCACTGCCATACTGAAGGTTTTCCATTATGTTGAAGTCAATATTTTTGAATAAATTTCAGGAAACTTGAGCTGAATTCTTTGATCTGCATATACAATCCACGGACATGTCATTTCTCCAGAACATCCAATTTGTAGGGGCATGTCAGATAAGTACTTGACATTTGACTTCAGCCATCTCCACTACCTTCTAAGAATTCCTTTTATTTTTCCTCTGTGTAGAACTTATAGAATCCTAAACTCACTTGGTTTGTGCAATGCCTCAGTAACATCTTCTGTAAGCAAAGTAGCCACTTGCCCACAAATATTGCATTTGTGTTGATTCCTGCCCATTTTTTTGTTTGCTATGTAGCACATAGCTATGTAGCCCATAGCATACATCATTACAGCAAAAGAAAAAATACAAGTTCCTTTCTCAAACATCCCTGTAAATGTCAATTCAAAGCTTCTACTCATACTCAATAAGAGTGCAAGATTTCTAGTGTAAATAATTTTTTTTTTCTCTTTTTTTTTTTTTTCTTTTCACAAGTGGCACCTGGCACTTCTTTCCAAAACAAAGATAAATACTTTGACATATTGGACCTCCACAGAACATCATGCCATTAACAGGAATTACTTTTGTGATGGATTCCACAGAATCACAAAGCACATGAAGCACAAGTTATATTTAACTTTTCATAAAAGACGCATGAGTCATTTATCTTTAGGCATTTCTAATCCTAAGACAAAATCAGAGGGATGAAATTGATAAAATCCTTTTATTTCCGCACACATATACCTAAAAAAAATAGCTCTTACCAGCTTTTCTAGTTGCTATATTACAAAAAGAAGGCTTAAAAATAACAATTACAGTCACTGCTCTGTGCACTGAGTGCACTCTGTGCACTGCACTGTTCTGTGCTATGTAGAAGAAAAAGGGACACTTTTCTTGTCATTGCTCAGGTTAATTGATAGAGGCAATAGGTCAATTATGGCACAGTGACACGACATTTGGCAGAAAGGAAACAAGTGTGCAAACTTGTATTTTGTTACCAACGATGCAGCAGTTCTATGACTATATGCTCTTATACCACAGTGAATTGTGTGTATCACCTTATTCATCAAAGAAAGGGAAAAATGCATGTCATGATTGCTGTATAGTAAAAGTGTTAAAGAATTCTACAATGACATGAGGAAACACACATCCTAACTTCTCGAGGAGTAACTTGTTCAAGCATTTGTTTCATGATCAGTGATACAGCACTAATGCACTCTTACCTAATAGGAAGTTTCAAGCCATAAGCTAATTTATTAAAATTCTAAGTTTGCATGAACTTACTGTGAGTAACAGGTACCACTGGAAACTAGTAAGATATAGTTCATAGGCATATCCTAACAGGGCTAAAAGTACTTGAGTAACAGGTTTTCAAAGGATAATTCTGCAACATGAATCAGAAAGGATATATGTGATAAAGACATCCTATTTCATATTGTGTGCAAATAGAATGGAAGAGTCTTCTTTATAGAAGTGTGGATACATTACAGGAACAATTTAATAATGTGAATCATCAAAAACTAGCTCAGTCAAAGGTTTGGCAAGAAACAAAAAGACAGAGGGAACTAAAATAGAATCTTTCCAAACTACCATGGATACATTTACTTGAGATTTACTTTTTTTTAAAAAAAAGGGGAAATAAAATCTGGAAACATTCTGACAGTTTGAAGGGTTTAAGATTCCCTGATGAGCCTGGGATAGATCATCACATCAGTGGTGAACATCTTGGGCTTTCACAAGGGAATCTCACTCCAGCAGGGATAGTAAGTGTCTTTCCTGATAGGCATGGAATATATGAGCTGTCATCACAGCTGCTACAGGCATTTCTGGTGGAGAGGATGCTAAGAATTCTCAATCAGCTGTTGGAAATGTAAAAGCTTGAGTACAAACTTAAGTTCCAATAGGAACATTATAAATAATTTGATGGAGTTTGGATTTCATGATTCTTCAGACAGTGGTATAGTAAATGACTCCAGGACCAAAAAAAAAAAAAAAAAAAATCCTGGATGTCCTCAATCCACAGATGGTAATTCTTATTATAAATGATTATAAATGTAGAACATCCCAAATCTAATTTCAGATTTTTTCCTTTCCTCTTTCCATAAATACAGGATGAAATTTGGAGGAGAAACAATCAGCTGTCCAGCTTTATTAACATCAGAGTTAAAAAAAAAGTAAATTTACAGTCAAAGAATCATAGAATCATTATAGTTCTAAAAGACCTTAAAAGATCATCAAGTAAGCCCCTAAACACCTCTTAAACTATGTCCCTAAGAATCTTATCTACACATTTCTTGAACACCACCGGGGATGGGGAGTCCACCACTTCCTTGGGCAGTCTGTTTCAATGCTTGACTACTCTTTTGGTTAAAAATTCTACCTAATATCTAACCTGAATCTCCCCTGGCACAACGTGAGGCCATCTCCTCCTTGTTCCTTGTTTTGCACAGTTTGCTGGGAGCAGGCGTCTTCTGGCGCTGGACTTCCCTAGGCAGCCTGTTTAGCCTGCAGACCACGCAGGGAATTGTTGTCTCCTGGCAGTGGCTTCCCAGGGGAAAGATGTAGGCAGCCACTGAAGGACTACTCTTAGGAGTACTGTGGTCTCCTGTTTGCTCCACCTTTTTCTAAGACACCCAAAGTTGCAGTGCCTCAAGCCTTGCTGTGAGGTAGAGGTGTAGCTTTGAGTGGTCTTTAGCCTCAGGGAATCTGCACAGAAAGGGCCCTGAAGGCTACTGCCTCGTTTCAGGCAAGATATCCCCAAAGCTGACATCTTTGGGGCAACATTGAAAATTTCTAATGCAGTTGATGTACAGAAATTTTGACTAAAATTTAACGTCTATGAATATAAATCCAACAAACCCTGATTACATTAAACCTATTCATACCTTTTCAAATCAGCACTTGAGATTTGATCCAAAGTCTATATAGACTGTGTGTAAAAGGCCTGCAGATTTTTACCTTACTATTAGTTTTAATAGTCTTTTTTAGTGTTTGGCTCCTCTGGTCTACTAGACAGTAGATTTTTATATTTCATCTTTTTTATGTTTTTCCAAGTCTCCTATATTTGAAGGGCAACCTAAATTTAACCTAGATTCAATACCTAGGAGATACATTACTTCGTACTAAACTATGAACATTATAACACATATTTACATATATATACATACAACTATACATACATATCTGTGTGTTTGTACATATATATACATGCACATCTATAATAAATTTGTTTTTAAAAAATCTAGTGGCATCTCATTGCCACTGATTTCCACAGTAGATGTTTGTCTGCATCTCAGATACCTAAATAGCTTCTAGGTGTGGCTTTGAGTATACCTTGTCTGTGTTTCTCCATTTGTGAAAGATTTTCCCTCATTAGTGATCCTCAAATGGCATTGCAATGACAGATTTCTTAAATACAGCAGCCTCTCTCAATTTTGTCATGCTAGAAACCATCCTGCAATTTAAGTGATTTGTCTTTACTATGTTTTATGTTTGTGTGATTTGATAAGTCAATCCTATGTGAATGCCTTGAACACCATAGGATATCCCAAACAACACTATGAGCCCATGTGTGAGCAACTGGATCAGCTTTAGATGTCCATTGGCAGTGGGTGTTTAAGCCATACTGAAAGCTCAAACAAATATTGTATCTATAGAAATATATATGCAGATACCTACATTTAGCTGCCTTTTACTCTCAAATTGAAACTCATCAGTGGAGTGGCAGTAGCATTCAGAAGACTCTCAAGGGTTATTTTTGCCTTTCCAATAGCCCAAAACAATGAAAAAAAAATAAAGCCAATCCTGGATTTATAAGCAAAATATTTTTCATCATCAGATGAAAATGGGTTAACCTGGGTTTCCTGCTGCTCAAGGCAATATTAAATTGATCTGCTGTTTGGATGGCTGCAGGAAAAAGGGAATAGAGTAGTAGGGGTAGTAATGAAAATTTTAAGTATTTTTATAGTATCCACAAGAAATAGACTTTTAACACCAGACACTTCATATTCAAATACAATTTTCATTTCATACCTGAAAATCAGATGCATTATTCTGTGGACTGACACTAAAAGAAGAACCTTTGAATGAAGTTGAGTTTATAGCAGACACTCCAAGTGCAAGGTTTCGTGTTGAAATGCTCATAGATGGTCCAGTGAACTGGATCTTTAGAGCCAAGGCATCAATAGTTTTTAGCGCCCTAAAAATAGAAAAAATAAAATCTAAATATTAAGCACAGAAGAAAGAAAATGATGACATCATATGTTCTCCATTTCTGAAATCATTTTCTTACTGTCACTCACTTGTCACTCACAACGAGATCGTCATACTGTAAATTTATGTACCTCTGCTGAAAATAAAAGGTTTTGATTGACAGCAAATACCTGACCTCATATCAAAGACTGTGAAACAATCTTCCAATGATACTTAAATCTATGGTGTGTTATTTATCAGGAGACTCCTCTTACATCAAAATAATTTAACTTTGACCTGCATATTAATTTTAGTTTTGATACAACTTAAGAATCTTTTGTTCATCTCACCAAATTCTTTTTGATGGAGATCAAAAAAGTTTGCTTTATTGCAATTGTCTGTCTATATATGGAAGTATGTGTCCATTTTTTAACAGGCAGCAAAACAGATTTTTCTCAGTAGCAGGGCAGAAATACTTACTCTGAAGATGATGCAGCCAATACGCTGTCTGAACTTGTTAGAATATTGGAAAAAATTGTCACCACGGTAGAACCCAGAGATTCATCAATTTTTTCATCATTCACAATTTTTTTGAGCTTCTGAACAACATCATTTACTTTGTCTGAAGTTAGCTGCTGCCCTTCACCAGTGAGATTCAAAAGCTGATTGGCAATGTCAGCTGCATTTTCTGTAAGTGTACACATAAACAGGAGCAAAAAAGAGAATATATTGTATATTAATCCTGAAGCAATTCCATTTTTTTTCTTACTCAAGTTACAGCCTATTCCATAGTACTTGTAAGGAATATTAGGGCTTTTTTTAAAAAAAGAAATTTATAATTTTATGAAGTATACAGTATCTGTTGAATCTTACATGCTGGCTGTGTCTTTCTTTTCCTTAATTTCCCTTGAGTTTGTAATCAGACTAATTATTGAAATGCTTTTTGAAATAAAAAGTATATTTTCTCTCTTTTTTTCTCCTTATCGTCTCCTCCATTTTTATTGTGAAAAAAACAGCTTCTCTTTCATTCTTGAAGTGAAAACAATGGGTCCCTAAATCACAATTACTGATAAAATATTTACTCTTTACATATAAGCTCTGGGCAGAAATTCTGATCCCACCGTGAATGATTTCTGTACCTTGAGAGGAATATACTCCTGTTCGGAGGACTGGCAATTGCAACACAAGCTAATTTCATGAGAATAATTTTCCTGATGAAGAAAGTTTGATATTGTTTTCACTGACAAAATATTCATGTAAAATATATATAAACTACGTTTGGTATCTCCTGGATGGAAAACTAAATGTAAATACTAGTCTTAAAATATCAGAGATGTTACTGGCTATTCACAAATCAGATTCTGAAAGATCACTGGCTTTCTTTAGTTTGAAACTGGTTGAGTTCTTTAATGTTGTGTTACTTTTAAGAAACTATGTTCATTCTACAAAAAAGAAATGTTTTCATGTAGCCTGACTGTAAGTATCCAATACAATTTATGAAGTTAAGTAGCCAGGTTACCTATGAGCCCTGTATAATCAGCAAAGAAAGAAAAAAAGGCTTCTCTAGAAAGCTGTTCAGAGCAGGAACATACTGTAGGTGCTCTGAATTACTCATTTTCTCCACTGACTACAGAAAGATGTGGGAGATTCCAGCACTGCAGAAGCGGCCAAAAAAATGATGTCTATTTATTTTATTATTCCTTTATGGCCAGAATGAGTTCAAGCGGAATTTTTTAAACTGAGAAAAAAACATAAGAGACTGAGCATAAGCCCAGAGAAGGCTGGAAAACTTTCCACTAGCATCAATGGGCACTAGAAACAGTTAAAAATCCGTCTTGCATCAAACTGATGCAAGCTATCACGTGCCACTATTCTTGCTTAAATTAGACAAAAAAATTGATTGATTTCATTAACTCATATCCAAAGAGATTAATGGAAGTGCTGGATTCAATTTCCAGCAGAGTTTCTTCCCCAGAGTTTAAATATTTCCTTTGCTGTGATTAAAAAAAAAAAAAATTAAGCAACTTAGCACAAGTTAAGAAGAGGTAGATACTCTTCCTTGGTGCAATTTCCTTCCTTAGATTAATTATCAGCTGTAGTCTACATGACTATTACTTTAGCCAAAGATATCAGTGTACCCACCTGTGCAGTTTCTCAGATCAGGTTGTCCCCAGTACGATGTATAGTTCTGCAGACCCAAATAGCTGCAAAGAAAAAAAAATGCCAAAATACATATGAACTGTAACAGCAAAATAATATAAATGTTCCATAATTCTTTTACATATCACATTAATATGCTGTTCTCAACTTACTATTTACCATTTATAATATGACCCCAAATAAAATAAACAGTGTATGCTGGAAAGTGGAAATATGTGATCAATGCAGTGACGGTGGTGAACCCCCAGGTCTTTCTGATGAATTATTGGTTGTAATAATTTCATCAATTGCATCAGTGGAAATTCTGGCCTGGTGTTTCAAGAAAGACCCAAGTTTTTATATAACCCCCTATTACACCCCTACCATGGCCTATTTCTAAAATTTCTCTTTGATATAAAGAGCTTTGATCAAGTCCATAAGAAACAGCAGTAGCTCTTAGAACATGTACCAGAGGTATGTGGAGATATAAATTTACGCAACATGTGAAAACTTAATCAATCCACCATCAGATCCAGATCCAAGGTAGACAGAAAAAGTCTGTGAGGGGACACAGAGGCAGGCAGGAAAAGTAATTTTTTTTCAAAGTTCTTTCTCTAAAGCCTGACAAAAACAAAATATCTAGATGTAGCTCCAATATTAGACATACTTTTTCCCTTTCTTTCCTCTAAGGATAATTAGGCTGATCACAGAGGCAGGATGGAGAATGGTTTCCACTTCACTAAGAGGAGACTCAGGGGAGACCTTATCGCTCCCTGCAACCACCTGAAAGGAGGTTGTAGTGAGGCAGAAGTTGATCTCTTCTCCAGAGTAACTATCGATAGGACAAGAAAATAGGCTCAGGTTGCGCCAGGGGAGGTTCAGGTTAGCTATTAGGAAAAATTTCTACATGTAAAGAGCGGTAAAGCATTGGAACAGGCTGCCCAGGGAAGTGGTGGAGCCACCATCCCTGGCCGTGTTCAAGAAATGTGTAGATGAGGCATGTAGGGGCATGTCAAACCTGTGCTCTGTATTGCCTAAGTTGATGGAGGCATGGTAATTTTTGATTAGAAATACTGCATATGGGCAATCAATGGCATTGTGTAAACCACAAATGAGCAATAAAGATAAGCACTGCTGGGGCAAGGGAGGTCAGGAGCGTTAATTTGTAATGATTCTGACGTTCTGACATAAAAACAATTTGACCCCTGCACTATGTACTTTACAACAAAAGTTGGTCCATCAGAATGTAACAGTTTTTGCACAATATTAACAGACTGAGGAAGTGAGCTAGTTAAATATAATGGTGGTTGTCTTCCTGTTTGGCATAGAACTTTAAAGCTGATTCATATCCATGTTGCCATTTTGTTTGAAGAAAGCAAAAGAGTTGGCCTTCTCTGAACATGTTCCAAATGCAATGTGGGTGGATATGACTATTATGATTAATTGTGATTAATTTAAATACTGAACAGATTAATTAGTATTGCATCTTAGTCATGTTCAAGGTACTCAAAGGAGATCAAAGCCTTACTGCTTTAATAATGTATCACAGGAAGTAATAATATTCCCTTTTTACAAATGGGAATTAGAGATACAGTGCTTAAAACATTTTTGATGTTCATAAAGAAAGACTATATTAGGGAAAATGTATCCCAAACCTTAAAACTGTATAACTTTAAGCATAAGATTATCCCTGCCTTCAGTTATGACTGAGCACTGCCAAAATGAGTTTTGTGCCAAATGAGCACTGGTTTTACAAGACTTTTTGGACTTTTTTAAAACTACATTAATGGTTATGGATTAAATAAACGCACATCTCATCTTCACAGAATTGAGAATTTTGTGTACAAGTCCAAACAAAATCCAGCCGATTCTTGTGCTGATTATCATTCTGTAGCAGCAGTAGCTTTGGTTTTGAAGTTACATAAACATCATGATTTAAAGAGGCAGATTTGTTTTGTGAGAAGGTGCTTTTTTCATACTCATGTACTTATTGGGGACCTCAACATCCCCTAAAGGATTGGCAAGAGCTTTTTTTAATTACTAATAAATTATCTACTTTCATAGTACCCATGTAATCTTTTGTGCTTTTTGTTTATGGTCTTGAATCACAGTTCAAAAATCATCTACCTTAAATATAATGCCAATGATATGCAATTAAACTGTAATGAGGATGCATATATAATCAGAAAGCTGCATTAAAGTCACTAGGCAGCTTTTGGTTTCTTGGGGATTTGAACACTTACCAAGTTCTTGATGCAATCTGAACTGAACTCCCATGGCAAAATGTAAAGTTGGTCACAGTGGGTCTGGTATCAGGCCAAAAATAGTTTGGAGGGTTTTCTTCAGCTAAACATTTCTCTGCAAATAAATAGCAATATATCACAGTTAACTTTAAATGTCTTGAGCTGCCCAGCCTCAGTTCCTCAGCCCTGTAGCACTCTTCAAGTTAAATGCTTGGATGTTATCTGTAGAGCTGTGTGGTAAAGGAGAGGTGCACAAGTTAGGCCAAATACACTGCTGCTGCTCAGGGAAAAGGGCTGAATGTGCACATTGTATCCAGTTGCAGGACCAACCTCCTCCCTCCAGAAAGGACAATCGCAGATTGAGAGGCTTGAATGGAAAAGCATGGGGAACTTTTGATAGCTTAAACAAGACTGATAAAGAGCAGTAGTTGAAAGCACCCCAAACAAATGGGGTTGAGGAGTGGGCAAGGTACCTTGCAGGTCTAAAACATCATAACAGTTCTGGAGGTGTATCATGCTTCTTTATTCTCAGATCTGCCCCTGTCCCAACAGAACTGTCCCAACGTCTTTGAACCACAGAACGCAATACTGACTGAAGCAATCTGCACAACCATATTTGTTTAAAAGAGATTTCTTGAGGGTGGTTCTGTGAGGTCAATAGAAGAATAAGGCTTAAATAACAATTTAAAATCTGGATTAGCCACACTGTTTGGAAATCCATTCTTTTACACAAAAGATGCTTATTTTAGGACAAACAAACAAAATCTATAGGACAACAAAGCCGAAAATAACTTACCCACTGGATCAACATCCACAGTCTCAAGCCTAAATCCATCTGCCATGGTCCCATTATTACTTATGAGCTTCTGGCGGATGTCTTGCTCTTCTAAATTGATGTTGTTAGTAGAATTATAAACCAGTAGAGCCAAAACCTCAAAACTGCAAGGAAATTTATCCAAGTGTTTGAGTCAGAATAGCAGAGCCCAAATATGTGGAAATAAAAACATCTGACAGACCCTGCTTTTCCCAGGGTGGAACAGTGTCACCAAGACAGTGTTGTTCCTTACCTGTAAATTATTATTCTTGTATATCTAGGACACCAACAGGAAAGTACTGTTGGGAAATTTCATCCTCTAATTTTCATTACAGAGCTAGCTCACCAAAAGAGCTAAGAAATATTTTCAAAAGATTTAGTTTTATATTAAAGATGAAAGGAAAAAAAAAGTGGCTCTGTAGAGTCTAATGCCAAAATCTGCCTTCTAATGGTGTAGAAACTTAAAAAGCATATTCATCCCACTTCACAGAACTTATTGGTATGGGAAAAGTTCACCTTCAGAGGGTCTATCTCTCCACTTATTACAGAGAAAGCCTGCAAGATTCTCTAACATAAGATACCTAACATTTAGATTTTTAAAGTTTGATGAAGTGTAAACTGCTCTGACACACTTCTGGAAGTTTTAATCCTAATTAGGAAAATCTGTCTGCTTGAATGACTAATACAAATTTGAGTAGTAATAGATGTTTTGTGCTATAGTTTGTTGCTACTTTCTTGGGCATATGAGTAGCACAAAGTGCCCAGGTTTCTTTCCTATCCTCACCCTTCTCCTAAAGTATAGCTTCCCTGGAAGGGAAATAATGAACAGAAAAGCAGTTCTAGCAGGACACAGGAAAGAAATCCAAAGAGAAAGGCTCAAAAAATTTCCCCCCAGGACACAGAAAACACATGTTGGAGAAGAGAGTATGTTGGTACCCAAGAGCATTGCCTGGCGCTTGTGAGTAGGAGGTGACGCCACTAAAGCATGGAACATTGGATCTCCATGGAAGCCAAAATGTGGAAAAAAGAAAAAAGCAAGACTACTTTCGGCTGCCTTCATCTTAGCATTGCCCTTGGATACCAGGCAGTCTAAAGACAGTCCTTCGTGGTGCATGAGCAGCCCTGGCAGCCTGCACAGCAGTGAGACTGCCAGCATACATAGGGTGAGGGAACACTCTGAACAAAGCTGCTTTCACCAGGACTTTCCAATGCGGAGGGAGCAGGAGTGAGCTGAAGAGTCTTGTTGCCTATCTGAAGAAGAAGAGCAGAAGAAAAAGTCTCTAGAGCCACTGTATTAGAGAGGGCTTGTAGGGTTTTGTAGTACCTCTTCTTAGATAGACCAGGACTTTATTTCCAAAAATCTTCCAGCCACCTCCATGATGACAGATCAGCCACCTCATGGCCACCTCCATGATGACAGATCAGAACTAGACTTTTTGGAGGTGCTTAGTCTGGCACAGACTAAATCTACAGCTTATTGCACAGATGTTGCTGTCAGATCTCATCTTATTGCACAGATTTTGCTGTCAGATTTAACCCACTTAATGTTGGGCATCATTTCGAAAGTATCTCCAAACGATATTTCTGAAGTATTTTCATAAATAAAATGTCATTAAAACAGAAAACAACATTAGCAAATAACCTTTCAGTTATAAAAAGCACAAAAATATTTCACACATCTGTTGCAGATGTGATTATAAAGAAATGTATGGAGTCAAGTTTGTGTTCTGTTTTTTTTTTTGAACATCAGTACCTTTTCCTTTTTCCTTCCAGTATCTCCTGTTTTATTTTTAACATATTGCTGAAGAAGATAAAAATGTGGTTACAAGTTACCTGCTGGCTTGTCTTGTTTCTTTTTCCAATGGATCTATTTCAGCAGAGAAATTCCAAATACTGCTGGCAAAATCATGCCTGCTCTGCTCTCTGATACACTAACTTTCTCCTAACATTCCTTTGGTCTCCATGGAATGTTTAATAACTTCAGTAGGGTGGATGTACATTAACAGGCTTTTGGTGTATACTTCAGATATATTACGAGGCAAAAGTTTGTTATGGCACTTATTTTTAGCAGAAGCATGAAAATTGCCTATGAGATTGCCAATTCCTTCAGCCCTCCAATACTTCAACCCGAGAGTCTCCTGGCATTTAACCATCTTTCCTAAAAGATTCTGGCTTCATTCATCTATTCCCTTTACTTTAGAAGAGGAAAACTTAATATACTGCTGCCACTCCCTAACTCAACACTTTGGCCACAAAGCAGAAGTCATAGGGGAACGGTTGCTGAATACTTCTATGCTGCTTATTGAAGTATTCCCAACTAATCAAAATGATATTTAGTGCCTATAACTGTGCAGAGGGAAAACAGCAACAGAGAGGAGGGGATAATGGTAGATGAGGTAAAACTGGTTGTAATTATCTTGAACCATTATAAGGAAAAGTTTTCTGAAAAACTCTCGGAGCACATATCATGCATGTTGTGTGATAAGACACACTTCTGGAAGTTTTAATCCTAATTAGGAAAATCTGTCTGCTTGAATATGTCAACTTGCATATTATGATGAAAAGCTTATCAAAATGGCTCATGCTAGCTTCCTGCAGTAAACAATAAATACCTCTTAACTTGACAGTTGACGCAATATGAAGCTGAGTGTTTCCTTCCATCTTTGTCACACTCATCTCCCAGAAAGAAAACATCTCAATGATGAAGCATGAAATTCTCAACTTGTGAAACAAGAGGCCTACATGCGCATAAATGGCATTACTGATCCGCTGTGTTGGTGTCACAGGATTCACTACACTTAACCTTAACATCTTTTATTGTACACTATACAAAAGCAGATGATTTTTTGCAGGAATAATAAATTAAAGCTAATGGCAGATGGTAACATCTACAGTTACTTACTACTGTTATTGCTATGAATATAAGAAAACAGACTTGGTGTGGGTATAAAAAAAAAATGAAGGCATATATTTATTCCTCGTCTTCTCTTTGACAGAAATAGGCAGAGCTGACGTAAGTAAGAAAGAAGATCACTGTCTGTCTCACTTTGTCCTATCCAGTTGAGCTAAGAGTGTTCAGAGAGAGCAGTTTAGCAAAGCTGCATCCTAATCAGAGGCATAAAAGAAAGTGGGGGCGTCTCGGCTGCCTTACTCTATCACAAAGCCGGCATTCTGCTCAGCAGGGTGACTCAGGAGCTATTCTAGGACAGTGTGCCTACACATGGGCTGTGGTCTAACAGCTACACTGTGCAAGGATCCTTAAACAAGAACTAAACGAGCTATATGAACTGTGCAATATAAACTCAAAGATACGTGGTTGAAAACTGTTAGTACATGTTTATCCTCTCATTTTAATGGTTCTAGACAAACCCACAATCATCAAGAAACCATTATTAACTTGTTTCTTTGTTGATATTAATTGATTAAAAGTATGAAGAGGAGAAGGAATAATGAGCCCCTAAGGGCTCAATGAATCTAAGTTTCAGCTTAAAGACACATACTTCAAAAACTTCGTTTTACATGTCAGTGCTAAATTGTTTACAAATCTTGCTGCTAAGTTGGCTTTAAAGATAAGTAGTTGTTGAGGTATATACTTTAAGGTTGGCAGCACAGGTAGGCATACACATTCAATTACTTGTAAACGCTGCTGAATTCTGCACTTTAACAGGATCGCCAAAAAAAGCTGCCCATAATGTGAGTTACTCAGTGAAGATGTGTTCCAACTAATAGACAAAATACTAGGAAATATGCACACTGAAAGAAAAAGAAATGCAAAAAGTCTGCTGATAAAAATCAAAGAATTACTTAGATCTGAAACGTAATCAACAAAACAACTTACCCAGGAATAATATACTTGTTTTTGTCACCCTATCTCAAAAATTACAGCAGAAATACTGGGAAGATAGAAGCATTCCACAAAAATTCCAGAGATGTAAGGAAGTTTTTTTTGAGGTGACTTAGATCATGGTAACATTAAAATGTTCAGAATAGACAGTAGAAAATCAAAACAGATATATTCAGAGAAATGCAAAGTATGAAGAGATTTCTCTCTCAGAAGATGATATTATAAAAGGGATACATATAATCGGAAACTTCAGGACTTACACTGAAAGTTGCAGCAATTTTCTGCACAATCCAGAATAAGCACAGCCTAAGCCCTCCTCTCAAGTTAATGTTCACTGAATCAGAACACTGCTGCAATGTAAGATGATTATTTCTCTGCTCCTGTGTTTGCTTCTCTGGGCCTTGATCCTCCTTGCAGAACTGGCAAAGGAATACAGCTAGCTCTTGTTGCTCTTAAAATGCAACAATTTGGTATGAATATACTGGTATTCTTTATGAGGAACTAGAAAGAGAACATAGCAGAAAGTGAAAAGAAAAAGCATGGAATAACTAATGCTTCAACCATTGTTCTTAGGTGAAATGGCTTTTGTTTACGCTAGAACTATGTTACAAAACTATAAAGAAAGTCCCCTTTCTGCCTGAAAAAATTAATTCATTACATGGGTAAAAATGGCAATGTCAAGCCTGTATCAAATCCAGTTGAAGTCAGTGAAAAGATTCAAAGGAAGTCAGTAGAGGCTGGATCAAGACTAGATGTTTTCAGCAGAAGGATCATTCCTGAAGAATTCTTGAACTCCGAATACTGTGATGTAGTATTTCTTTACGGATCATGGATAGAAGGTGCCAGCAGGGCACTATGTATTTCTCTTAGGCTTTTCATTTAGCAAAGTTCTAAGCATAGATATTACGCATAATGCATACAGGATGGTATTTCAAAGTATTTCTCACCATTTCTCTTTATTTCTCTTTACTGTGTTCAATAATAATAATGTGAGTCAGAGGGAGTAGAGGGGGACCAGTTTCAAACCTCACCGGTAGAAACCAAGAAACACATCACAGGTGTCCGCTTACAATAAGAATAAATATTGCATAATGATGAAATTATGTTGCCCATTATATTTTACTCAGTTTAGTGCCTAAGGACACTTAAGACTATAAAAGCAAATTTACATTGCTCTGATCTTGCTAACTCATGTCTAAAACCATTACACATTCTAATCAGTTGAAACTTTATCCAAGTGCATTAAACTTTCCACTAAGCAACAAGCACCCCAAAAATACAGCATGCCTGAATGTGCTTTACTAAAATTGACGGCAAAACTCCCACAGACTTCAAAAAAAGTAGGACCCAACATAGGCATCTCTGTTTTCCTGTTTATCTTTTCTTTCTTTCCTTCCTTTTTTTTTTTTTTTTTCCTAAGAGAAGATATTTCTGTTTAAACTTAGTGGTCTTAAGAGACTGCTAACACTCTGTTTTTTAATGAGTTGTTTAACAATAGCAACATTAATGTTTTTCCCACACTAGAAGCAATTAAACACAGGACATAGGCCAAAACAGTGACAATCAGGTAACTGAAGTTGCAGCAAGCATAATCACATTTGGCTGCTAGGTGGAAAAGGTTGTAAATGAAATTGGGACTTGAGTTCTCAAAGTTGTTTTCAAAGGAAAAAAAAAAAAAGGACGGGGGGAGAAGGGGAAGAGGCGAAAGCAGGGGCACTGATTTGCTAGGTAAAAGGCAATTCTCTGAGGCAGCACAACAGTAGCCATTTGATAACACCAAGGAGGTCCTTCTAAAAAAAGTAGCTGGAACAGTCACAGAAAGCTGTGACAATCCTATAGTACCATAAAAGTTAGGAAATTAATGAAAGAAACACAGACTTTTATAACTTATCCACAAAAAAACTGAGTTAGCTCCAAAGCTCTGTGCAAAATAACAGGGGAAAAAACAAACAATTATGTTCACAGCCCATTCAGAGTTCCTTCCTACTTTATTTTGAACAGCTGCCCTCTGATTTGAAGATAGAAACAGTATGGCTGAAAGACAAAATTAAACACAGTCACAAACTAATTAATAGCTGTGACAAAATTCTGTCTATTAATATAATTAACACACTTAATCTACCACAGTACTATCTTGTTACACAGCTGTCATCTAGGCATCATCACAGTGTTCATGGTGCTGATAATAATATATGCTTTTGGACTTGGCACTGTGTGTCTCTCATCACCATGTACAATTAACATGTAAAAAGTGCTCTACACTTTGGACTGCTGCACCTCACAGAACTCAGCAATGAACAAATTAACAATTCACTTCTGTAACTTTGCTTTGTTTTACTTTTCTCCAGAATGCAAAGAGGTTTAATTTTTTTTTTTGAAAGCACCTATTTTTAATAAGCTAAAAAAATTCAGCTTCCTACCTCCCACTTCCAGATCCAATTTCTTCTCTGAATCATTCTCTTTCTATGGGTTCTTCTTCTAGCTTTTGCAAGAAAACTGGGTGAAGGGCCCAGTAACAGAAACTTCTTGATAAGATAACAGTATAGCAAAGAAGAGTAGAAACAAAGCAAAATGGATTGAAAAGGTTGGAAAACACTTTTCTTTAAAAAAAAATGCCATATAAAATATTAATCCAAAAGGTAAGGAAAAAGCAGATCTGAATGATAAGAATTTTAATTAATATGAGGAGAAACATGTCAGACAGCAATTTAAGAAATTATGATAGTGTCTTAGAAATAGAACTCTGATCCAGTGCAAATTCAGAGAAGGCGAGAGATAAGGTTAAATGAGTAAGATTAATTATGATCACTTATGTAGAAGATAAAGTTAAGGCTGTGATGCTTGTGGGTTAGGTTTGAAGTTTTCTTGTGGGGTAAGATTCAGTTTTGGTGAACATGAAAGAAAGTACAATAAAAAAAAGTACTTTAAAGCTAAGGGAAATAGTGGAATGTCTAAAATCATGAGAGAAACTTTATTCTTGACTATTGCTAATGGAGATCTTTGGGAAAATATTCATATAAATAATTTATAGAAATACACTAGAACTCATGTCAAGACTGGTATTTCAGTTTCTCCTTAGACCTTTCTTGAAGGTCTATATGAAATAAAACTATATAAAAGAACATGAATTACATTGCCTTTAAAAAGTGCAAAGTAAATAGCAATGATCCATTATGGGAAGTAATTTAGTGCTAGCTTCACTGTATAGCAACTATGCCTTATCACAGAAAACATAGTAAACTTCATGGGCTAAAAGGAAATGAAATAATTAGAAAAAGAGAGAGGACAATATCAGAACTGCATATATGCTTACTCCTGAAAGAATGTATTTCTCAGTGAGGGACTGGCTCCTCAGGCAAATCTTTCAACTCTCCCAAGGCTCACTGCCATAAAACTGAGGTCATACCATTTAAGCAACATGTAATTAGCATGCAAACACTGCTGGAAAGAGACTATTCACATGGTGAAAGTTAAGGCTGTGCTCAAGTGCTTTGCTGCCACAGAGCTTAACGGTGTCAGAGAATTGACAGACTTTGTATATTTTAATGAGCTAGAATAATTTCTCTACCTTAATCTCCCTTTTTCTTACAGCTCATGAAGAAGAACAAAGTCAGCTGGAAGGATGACAGGAAGGTGAAATCAGCTGTGTAGTTTGAGGGAGAACAGCTGCTGGCAAGCGGGACAGCTAGTCTGGGAAAAATGCAGCAATAAGGATAGGAAAAGTTTTACGTTCCCTAGCAGGCTTGTGTTGCTACAAAGACCTAAGACATGGTCTGCCCTTAAAAAGGTTCTTCTGGCTTAACCATGTCATTTGGAAGTGTGAAAAAAAAAAAGGGTACCCACATCACTAAACTGGCAAAATCCATACTGTAAAATTAGCTCAAGCAGCAAAAGAGTCCATTCAGGGGCTGCATTTAAGCTATAGCAGTTACACGTTTTTGTGAAAAAAGCTTTCTTTCTACTGCGGGGATGCAGGAAACAGATTGGACCTTCTACAAATCTTTGCATGCATAAGTAAACTCCCTAGAATCTAAACTGGAATCACTTTCAAAGGTAAACTGGGAATACTGGGCTCGCTGCACTTAAAAATCTCAACTATTTTCACAGCATTTATCAACAGTCAGCAGCTAAGTTCTTGCCTACAATGCTTTTGCCTACACTGCAAAGAAATGCATCCTATTCCCAGTTGTTCTCCCTCCTCCTCTCCTTAGTCTAGTTCTAAGATTCACTTACTCCCTACTTATCCCTCTGAAATCGGGCAGCTTCTTTCAAAGAAATCCCCTGAGGCCCAGCTTTTAGGGGATGTGACACATCTTTCTTTAGTTGCCTTTGAGGCTGTCCCAACTCTAATGCCTCTTAGCCCAGCAGAAGTCAGGAAATGAGGGCATATGGTAAATAGTTTAACTCACACTAGCTTGGCTTTCAATCCCAGCATGGTGGTTCTTCTTTTTTTTTTTTAATCTAATAAGATGTCAGTTAACTCAAAAGTCTCTGGTTCAAGAGAATAGGCAGAGTGACAGTGGATAGATAACAGGGTACCAGTGCCTGTGCTAAAGAAAGATACCACATCACAGACATATGACATATCCATTAATTTTGCAGCAGATGATCTGCTAAAGTTTAAAGACATTCAATAGGTTTAAAATAAAATGAACATAAAAACCCGTAGGAGGCTTCTGATCCCATCCAGAGCTCTACATTCCCCAGCAGTCATATACTTTAGACTGGCAAGATATGCCTCATAACAGGCAATAAAGCCATATCCACTTGTAATAGCAGGTATTACCTCTATCAATAAAAATTCTTTAAAGTCATTACCTTTTACTATCAATACTTCGTTTATCTCTTACTCCGTCTTTTATGGGGCCAGGTTGGATGCTATAAAGGTAAGAAGTAAATAATAAGTTGGGTGGGGTAATTTACAAAAGGAATGTAGCTTAAGCATCTTCCTCCTTCATTTACCTGATATTGACCACATACACAGTGTAATTCCAATCCTGGAAAGTATGGTTTAGCTGAAAAACAGGAAGACATTGATCATAAGGATGACAAAATGTTAACAGGGTATCTCTGACATCTAGGAGAGAGTTAATATTTGAATTTGCTTCCTCTTGAGAAATTCCCCTCCATTTTTTTTTTTCAAAACAGAGAGAATTCTCTCCCATATGAAAGCAGTTACTATTTTATTAGATGTACAACAGCTGGTGAAGACTCTTTTTTTCACAGAGGGAAGGAAATCTTTATAAGGTAATGCCAGAGTGAAAGGGTGGTGAACAAGATCTGAACTTTTTCTTCTCTCCTTCTGCCCACAGTCTTAAATTCTTAGAAAAACTTGGATTAGAAAAGATTTAGTGACAAAAGTACAAGATCATTTTTTGCCCAAAAGTTTATGATCCTATGATGATCTCTATTTTAGACATGTATTTTATTCATCTCTGAGTAGGCACTGACGGCTTAATTTTCTTGGTTGGAGACCATGGGATTATTACCACTGATTATAGGGTTACAAGGGCAAGCTGTTAGTATCTGCAAAGATGATGTACATGTTTCGAAGTTGACTCTCACCATCTACAAAATTCAGGTAAAACGAGAAGTCAGAGATTAATTACTCATTTGGCTGAGTAGACTAGACAAGGTCAGCCAGTATGTCCACCTACACTTTACAATAAGGGATTCTCTCCAATGGAGGAAACCAGCAAGGGAGGGTGCTAACACTAGGAGAGAGAGCATGCCGGACACATGTAGCAGGTATTTTTAAAAGAGGCCTGAGATTTGAGATAGTGCCAATTCTGCTGAGACACTATGGCTTTTGATGTGCCAGTATATTCTGTACACTATTCCCTTGCCTCATTTATGATGTAAAACTTGATGCAAATCTGCTGATGCCAGCATTCCAGGTACTGCATATCTCTTTATGTCTTTGCCTTATAAAGGAGATCAGGGATAATAAAATATCTGCATGTCGCTGCAATTATCAGCCCAGCATACTGTCTTATCAAAAGCAAATGAAGGTAAAATGAAAAACTACAGGAAACTTACTATCAATTAAAAAGTCAGTGAAATAATAATCTCACAATCATGCATTCCTAGCATGGAATAGTGGATGGTCAAGATGACTAGAATTTAAATATCCTGGGTAAAATTCTAAAAAGGTTCATAAACTATTTGCTGTTCTGCCTGCTCTTCTGTTTTCATAAATGTAATGTGATGACTCCATATCTTTATGATAAATTCATGTTTATACTAGCTTTAAAGTAGAAAAATGCTTTAAAATAACAAATGATGACGATTTGGTGAAGCGTAAAGGGGTAGGGGCCAAAGACTTTGTTTTTTATGATCTTCACCTCCTCATGTTGCAAATAATATTTTGCAGTCCATCCCCTCTTGCATACTCAGCCAGTGCCATGTGATACCTTTCTAGACCCTTTGGCTCAAGCATCTAAGTATTTTGCCTTGGTATTGCTTGCTAACAGGACAACCTTAGCAAGTGTAGATGCCTGCACTTCTGGTTTGTAGACATTTTCCCTTCCTTGACTTCTGCAAGATGAAAGCCTCCAAGTTTATTAAAATAAGAACAAACAATAAATGCAACAACTTTATTATAATTTCATATAAGTAGTTGATATAAGGACTACTTACAGAATGTGTGAGTGCAAATATATGAACTGTATAATTAGACAGGAAAAACTTTTCAAGATAGAGTATTCAATAATTCTCCATCTAGGAGGTCCAGGAGGAAGCCTTATGTCTGCTAAAATGTTTTGAAAAAGTATAACTAACTTATGTCAAAGGACTCATAAAGTAAAAATTATTAGGCAATTGGAATTGGAAAGGTGTACTGCCTCACACAAATGAACACTGATTGCTTATTATCTCTGCTATCATATTATAAATTCAAAACCACTTTTGAATAGAAAATTCCACTCTGTATAATGACCAAGGAACTTAAGACATTTGCCTCTTTTAATGGGTGATTTTGATTTCTACACACTTTCCACTTCCTCAGCTACTATCAGTATTTTTAAGGAGTTGGCTGGTACAGCGGAGGCATTTCAAAATTTTATTCAGTATCTAAAAGCCCAAATTAGACTTGAATTAGGTACTATGAAAACACATAATACAAAGAAACACTGGGCTTCCTAGAACAGGAAACTAAAAGTTCATTTGGAATTTTCTCTCTTTGTTCTTTTTTCTTTGATTTTCAGACTGATAACATCAATGGCACATATTTCTATATGCATCCACACAGAAATCTTTACTTACCCATCTTGCAACTGCATCATGCACTTTTGATGCTGAGTTGGGTTTTAAACTATACACAATTATAGATATCCTGTAGAACAGTCCACCTGTCCATTAAAAACAACATTAAAATGTTAGAAAATTTGAGTAAACTTACCAATTTGATAATGTGAGAATTTAGTTTCATGACGAATACAAACACTAGACTGAACCCAAGAGACAGGGACATCTCAAACTCTTGTTATTATATGAGTTTGGAGTGCACAAGCGCTATAGGCTTAGCCCATTCTCCAAATTAGATAAGAATTCCCTCCCTCTCTATTTTTTTCACAGACACTTGAAATTCAACATGTAAACTCACAAATAGCACTTATAAATACTATTTTGCATATGCCTTTTATACAGTGTGTAAAAGCAAGGTCTTGAAAATATGAATTTAAAAAATAATTATAATTACTGAACTCCGCAATGAGATAAATTCTGCTCTCAGTCATATTGTTATTATTATCCAGAAAGGACTGCTGCAGATTCCTTGGAAGTTTCTCAAAACTAAAAACTCTTTGTGACAGCAAATATGGCTTATCAGTTCCAAGTCACAGGATACCTGAGGACAGAATCAGAAGGGAGTGGGGCTATCCAATTATTGTTTTGGCAAAACAATCTTTTTTTTTTCTCAGTTCTGGTGATGGCCAGGGAGCAGAAAAACAGTATGTTTGTTTTACAAAACTGGCAGCTGAACAAACCATCTTTCAATCGCAGAATGTGTAACACTTGGCTTAGATGAATTTTATAGTCAATAAAATTGTTTTGAAATGGCACCAGGTAAATATAACCTCTTTTGAAGCTACACAGCATTTTTGACACTTACGAGATTTCTCATGAAATAAGCAAAATCAAGTAACATCATAGCTGGATAGCTGGGTTTCATGTTAAAAATGTCTCTTTTCGTATGTTTTCATAAGGCTTTTTTTTTTTTTTTTAATTAAGCTACTACAAAATTCTACCTGCCCTTGTGGGATAACATGTCCCTGGATGTAAGGGAGGTTTAAAGCTTCTGTATCAGTTTAGTTCAAAGTATGTCCATGTATGGCATTGTTTGGGGCTGTGTATCTTGATCCACAAATGAGGCTGAGGATCTTGATCACAGATACCTGTATTTATATAATCTTTTGTAAATACTGCAGAGGCACTTCTTGGGACAGAGCACCAAGAACCAAGGTACCATGTTCTTGGGACATGAAGAAAATTACATGGAAAACTCTTTCTGTCCCCTGATTAGAATGGAAGTACTCTATCTTTCCAAGTGTAAATCAAAAAGACCTTTCATTGTAGCTTTATACAGGTGAACTAATTTCATCATTTTACAACTTCATAGATGCTAGTGAAGATCAATTTACAAGATCTGAAAAATAAAATAATCTAACAAAAATTTGGAATCTTAGTATTATCCCCTTTAATTGTGCATATTTGTTATTATCCTACTTATGAGCTGGTTTGAGTACCATTCTTTCTTTCTAGAAATTTGATCATATTCTTATTGAGATTAGTATGAAAACTCATTTGAGATAAAAATAGAGAAGATCATTTTCTTGCAGGAAGATGGTTTATCAGTTACCTTTTTTGTTACACATAATTGTTTTATTTTTAGTTAATTGCCTTTTTTTCCTCCCTTAAATTAGTAAACACACAAATTTGGTGTGTGGTTTAGTCTGAAAAAGTCATATCATTTGTTATTATTGTTTTGATACTTTCAAATAAAAAGTGAAAAAAAAGTCTGGACTTTAAGAAGAGAAAACTGGGCTTTGGTCAAGCTGAAAACTTTTGCCATAAGACTTGGATCTCATATATATGCATATTTCTCTGTATATACATATATTAGATTTGACTTTATGGGTTTAATGTGCATCTTATGTACTATATAGATACACATATACAGAAAGTGTGCATAATATATATTCTCATGCATCCATGTGTAATCATATATATAATTATATAGTCTCATTTATATAATTATGTATATGGACAAAATTACCTTAATATAGGAATATGCAAAGTATTTTTTAAAACCAAACTTAATATCTAAAAACTAGAATCAACAACTTCAAGATCTCCACCAGATGGTGGCCTGAAGCATGTTTTAAGAAGGCCAACAAGGAACAAGAACAAAGAACTAATCTACAGTTTTAAACACTCTCAGGAGACTGCAGTGGCAGATAGTAAAAACTAAATAAGATTTTTCGCTCTTCAAATTGAACAGTGGAAATCCCACCTTAAAATGCTGAATGAAAAAAAATATTTATATGGGCAGAAATTTGATGAAAAGTAGCCAAAGATACTTTGTAAAAAGAAGAAAAAAGAATTTGGAAAAGCAATTCTCTCCTCACCCACTCTTAACTGCAAAGATATAACCAATATCAATGAAATACCTGAATCTTTTTTAATTCTCTTAGTCAATTTTTTCAAAGGTCTTTTTATAAGGTTCCCATTGGGCCTTTGCTTTTTTAAATTAAAACTTCAAAAATAAATGAATACTGTAAATGAAAAACACCCCCTAAAATTTAAAATAATAAAATGATATAAAATTATGTAAAATACATAGTGACCCAATATATCATCCTCACAGTCTCATGAGAGCTGTCTCAGTTAGAGAAGAACACAAAAATTAGAAATCTCATGTTAATTACATTTGGTATCACTAAGATGTTACAAGTTCCCTTCTACTGTAAATAAATTACTATTCTAAAATCTTTTTATATGCTAAATGGAACTACATCTAAGAAATGCAGCTACTTCTATGTTCTGTCTACTAGCTGAATATCTAATAGAGAAGATATCTAACTTGGTGGTTTGACATACTGTAGTTGACCTCAGGTTGACACAGGCAGCCCAAGTCAGTGAAGGAGTAACATAAGCAAGATAAAAGAACTGTGGGAGAGCTATTAAGCTGATTCGGTGGTGGATAAGGGGTGGTATTTTGACTTGTCCCAGATGATAAGTTGGCCAGGGAAGTAACATGTGCTGAAATTGATGACTGATCAGAATGACTGTGCATCACAGGAGAAACTGCTATTTGGGACTGCATGAGAGAGTGATGGACTGCTGCATCATTTGTCAGTAGAGTGTTGTTTGAGATGGTCTCTTTGTTCAGAATCATAACTCCATTGTATGAAGATGACAAAAATATTGTATCATCCATTTTTGCAGTTTTTGATGATTCCAAAATAGAAGAGAGAGATGCAAAATTTCCATAATCACTTTCTTCAGAAGATACAGACATTGTCTGTATTTGTAAATCCAAGGAATGAGTACTAACAAGATTCACATAAGACCCCTTTTCATTATGCTTGCTAAAGTATCCATCCACCTCCCAATTTGAATCCTCCCAATTTGAATTCCCTTTTGAAAGATCTGATTTGTTGGCTGATGTTAGAAGAGCAGAATTGCTTATTTCATCATCACCAATGGTCATTTCTTGTCCTACTACCTGTGCAGAGTATCTCAGAATGTCATCAAGATTTTCAATGGCATCCTGTCTTAAAACAGTTGGATGACTTCTTAGTGTTCCTGTTGTTGGTAAATTTAAATCTGCTACATTCCAGAGAGAGATCAGACTCAGAGAAACTGAATCAAGATGATTCTGAAGATTTTGTGGAAGTGGAGGTGTTGAGTAACTGTTAGGAGGTACATTGACTCTGAGTTTTGAGTCTGAATGAAGAGTGTGTCTCATTTCCAAAGACAATGTCATTGTAAGGAAGTCAGAAGTCACCGGGCTGTTGTATTTTATAAAAGCACCTGCAGCTATTTGAGCTTTACTTTTTGCATTATCAGTAGTATTTGTTATAGCATTATTCTCTGGAACACTTTGAGACTCCAGTGATTCATGTGTTCTTATACTGTTTACCAAACTCTTAACTGATGTATTGATCAAGCAAGCAGTTTGGCTCTCTCTTGAACATGGAGGCTCTGTTCCTGGATGTGATGAAAGGACTGAATCAAGCTCCTGCCTATTATTTAAGAAGGTTATGTGGGTTAGGTCACTTAATATATCAGCTCCCATTTCCATGTGTAAACTACTGAAGGTCATTAATTTTTCTGTGGAATTTGCAAGTGCCATTTCAAAGTGGCTTATCTGCACCTGTACTGAATGTTGACTCAAAGGTCCTTCCAGGGAAGGCAAAGGAAATTCTAAATAAAACTCACCATGGGAGGATATGGTTTGGCTAGAAGAAATATTCACTGTTGACTGCAACTGTGATATTGCCTTGTCACTACTTTCTGAAATCTTCAATGAAAGGCCTGAAACAAATAAACTAAGTTGTGTAGTTGGTGTATGGCTAGAGAAGTTCATTTCTTCAGCTCTCTGACCTAATATACTAATCGTGGGAGCTGACTTGGACATATTGTCAAATTTAGTAGGTGAACTAATGGATGGCAGCCGCTCTGTTGGGGAATAAAGCAGTTTATTAAATGAGAGCCACCAATTTTCTGATTGCACCCCAGAAAACACTTCAGACACTTCTTTCAAATGATATGAATCAGTCCAGAAACTTGATGTTAAAGAAGGGGAAATATCTATATAATTTGTTGGAAAACTCAAGTAATTTTGTTCCCAAGAGTTGCTAACTCTGTTAATGTTCTCTGGTTCTAATGTAGAAAAAGTTGACTCTTCATTTTGACTATCAGAATGTAATGCATCAAAATTGTTGCCCAGATGTCCATTTCCCAATGTCTCACTTGGTTTCTTCTGAACATGTCCTAAAGGTTTTAAATAATGGGGCCAATGATTGCCATTTGATACAGTCATGCTGTCACTTTTCAGGTATATGTCATTCAATAACTGTTGATAAATAGGCAGTGTAGTTATAACATGCTCATATTTTGAGCTTGTCCAGCTTGTCCCTACCAGAAGTGCTGAAAGTTTTGGAAGTTTTCTACTGTATCCTAGGACTATATAGTTATCTGTTAACTGGATGTCAGGCATAATTTGTGTATATGATTTTTTTATATTTTGGAAAAAAACTGTTGAGTTTGCATATGCAGTCTTCACAGAGTTTAAATTTGTAATGCCTTCTGAATGATGCTCCATATCATACATAGCTTTTGTAAACAGAAAATCCCTGTTTGCTGCTAAGAAAGAGAAAGATTTTCTATTAAACCTGCCTTCTTCTACTTCCATGTAAACACTCTGAGATGCAGATTCTAGAAATTCTAGTCTACTTTTCTGAAATGATGATTCATCTTCTGTAGGTGACCATAACCTAGAAAGAGAATGATGGCTTTCTTCTTGAATGTCAGAGGTGGTATGATGGTGAAATATAGTCTCACTCCACCAATTCACAGGTTCAAAGATATTGGTTATATTCATGAAACTGGATGTTCCACTGTTGGAGGAAAAATGTCCCAGAGTTTCTTTTCTGTATTTGTCAGTGGTGCTTCTGCTAATGGAAAAATGGAATGCTGACTCAGACCCAGAATAATCTAATCCATCTGCTGAAGTCCATGCTAGCTCTGCAACCACACTTCTGTTTTGAAGAAGAGGAACTTCTGCATTCTCAGGATGATCTGTAATACCTTCTTTTACATCATATATATCATGAAATGAATTTCTAGAGTCATTTGGAGAATTTCGTAACTGATTCATCGCAGTATTATCTTGATCCATGTTTTCTGTAGAATCTTCCAAGGTATCCTTACCAGCCTCCTCAGAAGCAGCTGATGTGGACTCAGACAGAAGAAACACACTGTACATGTTTTTTCTCTCTGGGTTTTGGTTCTCATTTGCTGAGTTTTTATTGTAATGAAGAGGTCTTTTTTTCACTGGCCAAATAATGGGGGTTGAGATAATTCCTATGGTTTTGACTCCTTCTATCTTAGACTCATGCTGCCCTTGTGGTCGTGAGTGGGAGAATTCTGATGAATTTCTCTTCTTCCTGAAGATAACTCTAGCAGGAAGTCTGAATTCCTGCAGGTCTGTGTGGTGTAAGCCATACAGTTAATGGATTAAAGAAAATATATTCAACTTAACTCTGTTCTTGGATGTCTACTCTTTGTCCAATAATCAACCTACTGTCTGTGGAAGTTCATGCCAGCTGACTCAGGGGAAGTTTCATTTACTTATATTGTAAATGAATTTGGCCTACTTTGCTTATTCTTTCTGCTTTCTGTCGAGGGTTTCAAAGCCAAAGAAAGAATTTGGATGTCCAGATTTTATTCACGCTAAGATTAATAGGGCATTCAGTTCCTTCTCTGGCTAGGAAAATAAGACCTGGGTCTACTGAACTGTTCACAAGTGAATACATAGTAAGCAACTCCAGAAACAGAAACACCTCCCCAGTTTGGGATGAAATAATCAGGATTTTCTTCTTACTTGTATAGTTCAGTAAATCCAAATAAAATGAATTCAGATGAATTCTTTCACATTCACTATTGTATTGACTGCCAATATACAAGAAATGATTTGCCAGGAGAAAAAGCATTCCAAGAATTTTAAAATCTACAGTTAAAATCTACAATTGATGTGTTAAAAAAAATCCAATTGCCAATTGGATTTTGTGGAGCTCACTGCTAATAAGATCTTTCCTAAAAAGGTTCTTGTGAAAATGTCACAAGTCTAATTGTTTCCATATTACTGTTAATCCTTAACAACTATCTTTAACAAAATAATAAATATTTAGTACTTCCTCACAAAATGATGCTTAGTCTCTGAGAGACAGTGATATCATAGAATTTGAGAAAATCTGAAAAGAAATCCTTTTTTTGTTTGGTGCTAATAATAGTCTCATTTACTAGCTTATTTTTTCCCCTAAACTTGGTAGATGAAAAGTAAATGATATCTGATACTGTCAACATTTTCCCTAGTAAAGTCTGATCCAGCTCTTCTTGAAGTCAGTGGAAAGATTCCTATTGACTCAGTGGAAGTGCTTTTGCTCCATAAGAATGATTCCACTTGGCTTCTGGAAGTTGCCAGTAGGGAACAGACAATCCCTGAGTACTACTGCCCTGGCTGTACACTTGATAGCTACATGATGCCTAATAATCTTCAGTGATAAAACATTTCAAAAACCATGATACTCCTCAATCTCCTTTTAAAAAATACTTATCCTTTCCTTTGTTCTTTGCATGGACAAAAGGAATTGGTGACACAAAGTGAATGCCTTTCAGACAAGAACTAGGTAAACATAATACAAATAACCACTGAGTTCTATTCTGTTCTCATTTATATTACTGTCAAGTCTAGTGAAGTTACTCCTGATTGTTTTTTTCAGTGTAAATGAGATCAGAACTGAGGCATGACTCTTGATATTATGATACTACGAAAAATACACTTTAAATACAATGCATTTGCTCTAGACACAGTACAAGGAAAAATGTAACACAGGATTTCTTACCATTGTTTGGCTTATCGGTTCTATTAGTATCGGGCATGTTAGTGGTGACAATGGGTGGTGTAGGAGTAGTAGCATTTACAGTAGCTGGTAACAAAGATGAGAAAGAGGTGAACTTGAATGAAATATGAATGTTAATGAGGTAAGACAAAATGGGAACAACGCATGACAGTGTAAAATGAAATCATCTACATATAATGCCATACATGTTAAAAAAAGACACACATTTTTTTTTTTTTCTGTACAATGTGATGAATGGATATGAATTGAGGTCTCAGTCCTGCTACTTTACTGTCATTGACTTCACTGGGAGTGTTGCCATTAAGGCTTGCAAAATCAATTCCTGTACTGCTTTCATAAATTCTAAATCCTCTTGTGTGAGTGTCAGATCCAAACAGCTGTGCAAAGACCAGAAAATAGATCTCATAAATTCTAAGATGCATGCACTTAGAATATTTGTTTCTGAAAAGAATAGTTGACCCTACTTAGGAAGTGAAGACCAAAAAATAATATGAAACTAAAACATCCATGTAAGGATCTAATTAACTCCACATAATGATGAGAATTACAATCAGACTTGAAAACTGGAATGGATGTATTTTGAAAGTTTCATGTAGGATTTTAGATGTTCTGTTCCCATTGATGCTGACAGGACTCATCCCAGATAACACTGGAAAATGTTTCCCAGGACTGGCTACAGTGCTTTTTGCATACAGTGTGAGAAACAAAATTGCGAATTCCCCTCCCAGCAGAATGGGAAGGTACATACTCCAGAGGAAGAAAACAATTCACAGATTATCCTACTAAATTTTAAAATAATAAATTGGAAAATACTTTAATTTTAATACTTTAATTTCATCCAGTTACTCACAAGCAATGCAAATCCACTAGCTGAAATAGCTCTTTTTCTTTTCCTGAAAACTCTTTTACGGTTTTGAGATTGGTGCAGCATAATTTTACAATGTTAAAAGTCCTTTGCAGAGTTTGGCCAAGAACGAAACCAGAAATGGTAAAAAATTGTATTTTAAGCAAGAAATTGTATTTTTGCTTTTTTATGAGGTCGTTTTGCTTTCTTTTTTGCTTTTTGGGGCAGGGAGGAAGGGGCATAATTCTATTTATCTTTGTTAATTGCTTTCTATTTGTTTTATATAGCAAAATGCAGAATGACTTATTTTTGAATGTTTAACATTATACTTCAATAGCCTGTGTGTTTTTAGACATTAGCTTAATTATAACAAAAGAGGTCTATATTAGCCAACTTGGCAAAAGGAACAGAATTGGGAAAGACTATGGGAATTAAGCCAATGGAGATCTACATTCTGTAATCCATTTCAAAAACACGTTAGTCCTTTATCCCTAAAAATTTTGCCTTGCAAAGCAATTTGTTTTTCCTATCCTATTTTAAGTTTTTATAATAGAAAACTGCCCAAGGGAGTGTTCAATAACAATTATAATAAAATGATAACATTTATATGGATGATATATGGAGCAGGCAATGTTAATAAAGTCCAGGGGACCCCACTAGTGTACTGAATTCTCTCTCTTGTAACTCATGGAGATCAGATGAAGAATCCTGTAAATCAAAAGTTGTGAGCTAAGTTACAGTTTCTTTTTTGGAAGTGAGTAAGTATTTGCAATGAAAGTAGTATGAAAATGTGAAAGAAATTAAACGAATATTGACAGTCAAGACAGCTAGAAACAACATCTGACAATGTTCTTCAGTATCGTTGTCAGTTTGCTTATGGGAAAGCCTGAACATTTTAGTTGAGGTTAACATTTGAATTGAGGTTAATATTTTGACAAATATTGTTTTGGTCAGATGTTTAAGTAATGTCTTTCTTAGCAGAATGGTTGGGAGAAGGAAAACACTGAGCAAAATGACAGTACAAAACTCCATGCAAGTTCCTATGTTCCTATCCATGCTTTAAGGCACCGATAGCTTAGCCTAATTCGGTTTGTAGCACTCTAGCCTCTGAGTCTGAAAATTTTAAAGTCAGCTCTCAAATTAGGAAGTGGGTTCATTTTCAGATTTCAGTAAGGGAAAATATCAAGGGGAAGAGAGGAAAGAGGTGGAGGCTACAGTAAACAGAGGTTCTCACCAGGAAAGTGAACATGACCCTCTATAATAGAAAAAAGCTCTTTCTCCATGTAAGTTAGGACTGTATGCTTTGAGAAACAAGTTTTAAGCCTACTTACTGATTTTATCTTCCAATGAACACTGTTAAGGGAGGTATCTTTCAACAAAAGAAAACATTAACTAATATTCAGATCCTAAACAATAACATACTCGTGATAAAGAAAACAGAAGGCTTTCATCATGTTGTAGCTGACAAATAATCTGGCAGCCAGACCTCTTTTACTGGTAGCTATTGCACAATGCAGAAACACAAACAAATACAGAATACAAACTAACTTTTCAGATTAAAGTAAGTCTACAGTGCTGACAGAAATATACAGACAGAAATCTTTTTGTGATTTTCATTATTACAACGATGATGATGATGATGATGATGACTGATCTGCCACTTTCAAAGGAACAAACACACAGAATAACAGTGACAGTTTGCCAATCACTTTGCAGAGAAGGTAGGTATGTCAGGAAACAGTAGTATTACCCCAATGAAAAGTATTCACAGTATTTATTGGAGATGTGATGGTCTAAGGATTTAAAAAGACCAGTTGGAAAGATAACATTTTTTAGTTGAAGTAATACCTTCTACTAGGCAGGTTAATAAAGCTAGAAAAAAAAAGATCATGCTTTTAGGAAAATGGACCCATTTGTCTGCAAGTGTACCCATTTTTGCAGTCGATATAATGAAAGATATTTTCTCTCCTTCCACACCATGCCATTGTGATAGAAGAAATCTTTCAGAGTTCTTCCAAGAATATAGACAGGAATCTTTAGATGTGGTTGCATTATCTAGAAAAGTCTAGAAAAGACTAATACTGAATGATAGTCATTGTCATATCTACCTATGGTGTTTCAGTAACAGTATTTGGATTGTATTATGCTTGTTGAGTCTGATACCTGAAATCTGCTGTTCGACATCAAATTATGATAACTAGCATTGTATTTTCCCTATATGCATCAATAAAATATGCTTCAAGATCCTGAGCAAATTTACCTCAGGAACATCTGGGAGAAATATACTGAAGCTAATTTGAGATCATTTACTGGCTTCCAAATAAGAGTATGTTTTGCTTTGTATTTTTAAGCTAAATCTGATTTACTTGTAAATGTTGATTTATAAAGTGTTCTAAGACTTCTTTTCTCCCCATTTCTTATTTTAATCTCTCCAGTCTCTGTCTTCTATCATTCGGCTTAAAAAGGGAGCTTGACAATATTTTGGTACAGCTGCTACTGTGATTGAAGGTGAGCATAGCATATCATCTCATGAGTAAGTTCTGTGCCCATTAATGCTCTGTGCAAACAGCAGATGTTCATGCAGGACATTTTTGTAGAATTTAAGTGTCTAAGCAGAGCTGAAGATACTAACTAGCCTTGATTTGCATGGCTTGGAAATCTTTACGATTGACCTATTACTTGCATCATCTGGGATGATATTTCAAGACCTAATGAGGTGTCCCCTGTGGTGTTCTTATATTAAATGTTAATATTAATATGAAATATTTAACATTAAATAAGTACCACTAAGTGCTGCAACTAGTGTTTTATTAACTAATAGTCACTAAATTTTGCATTTGGATCATAACTTTTTACCTGATAATCTCAATGTACTAAGCCTGACAGCAATCAGTTGGAAAAAATCTGGATAACAATTAGTTCCTTTATTTACATCTATTCCTTTTCTATTTGCAGATCTACCCACTTCCTATCCTGATTAATAATTTACTCTTAAAACTTGCAGAAGAAAAAGAGGTGAGAAAGCAATAAAACCAGCAGATTAATTCAGCTTTGCTATATTGGAAACTCTTCAGAAAATATACTATCAAGGGAATGATCACATTCTTTCCACATTAACAGGACACCCACACATCTGATGAGGCTAAGGAATTCCTCTCCTAGTTACTTTTTATTACAGGTCCTTCAGAAAGAAAAGAAGTGAATGGAATCAAAACAAAACAGAAGAAAAGAAAGATTTAACAAAGATGAAACTGAAACTTCTTACCTTGGCAAAGGTTTCCCAGGTTTGCACAACTTGTTGGTTCAATTGTAGAAGAGGGAATTAGGTATGAGCCTTAAAAATAAGAAATTCAAATAATTAGAGCGGTCTGGCTACTGAACATAACACCGTCATGTCTTAAAATATATTATATTTGGCAGTGACATGGTCCTTCTGATTTCTGTCTTGCAAAACTGATGCTTATAAGAATTGCTCATAAGTATTCTCATTTTCTGATTATGCCAAGCAATAAGAAGAATGAAAATCTCACTGACTTGTAAGTTACATTTATTTACATACTCTTCACCATTTTTTTGACTCTCCACAGCTTTAGCTAAACAGAAAACATCTATGTGAGCATCATTTGTGTATACCCCTTGAAATGGCTATAAATGGCAGGATCAATAGGGCCGTAGAATTTATGCTACATTCAGCTACGGCTCCTCGAGGAAATAATTATACTCTGCTGTTGTAGGCTGCCCAATGCACAGTTCTGAGAAACTTGCATTGTGAAAGACGCTAAGTAGATAAATAGTGATTAAATTTGTTCCTGTGCCCAAGGCGTGGGCATGATTAATATTCTGGCATGCATGATTAATTAACAGATAATGTTGTAAGTCTGTATCTTTATTGCATTATTCATAACTAGATGCACACACTTGGGCAATTTAGAAACAAATCAGTAGATATAAGGATGGTTAACACAAAAAGAACTCATGAAACAGCATTAATTACGCTTTGTACATCTCAGTGGTTCAGCTGCACATACAGCTGCTTTTGCACATTATGTTGAAAATAATGGGGCCATACAGCATGGCATAATCTGAGTCTACTGGGATAGATGCCCTTTTGGCTCTAGTTTAACCACTTCAAAACCATATTGGTTCAATGAGGTTCTCTCATGAAACATCATATCTTTCTATAAAATTAAAGAGCCATCGCTCATCAGCTTGTCCGGATAGCACTGAGCATACTTCCTGCGATGCAAGAGCAAATGAAGCCTGGGGCCTACACTCAGCAGTCATATATCCATGGTGTCCTATAGCCATAATATTATGGATATTATTACATGCATTGCTGACTAAATGTAAGGCAGAATTCAAAATATATAATCCTCTACTGATATTAAAGGGCAAGAGGGTCTGAGTTATAGGAAATTTATATGAGGCACTTCCATGGCACACTTATTTGCTTATATAAAAGTAAATTTATATACTTTTATAAGTATATAAAGGAACTTATATACTTATATAAGGACGTTTCTTCCAAGTTTCTACCTCAGGGGTGACTTTTTTTTCCAAAAATGTATTTGCTAATATTAAACAGTCGGTACCAAAAGCTGTTGTAAATTAATGCTCCTTTTGCTTTTTTATCAGTGAAAGATCATCTGAAAGTTCACTTGGAAAATCTCTAGACCATCATATTTTCTTCAGTAAGCATTAAAAACAATTGTGATTTTAATTGGCTAAACTAAAAGAAACAGTTTTGACATAATGTTCCTATTTACATTTACTTTTAGGTCAGAAGATTGTACCCTTTAAAGAGGAATATTTTCAGACAATGTATTAAATAATATGTTTTTTTAAGTTTTAATCGGATTGAATTCCAGCCAGACCAAGCTTTCCTTCAATGCGCACTAAAGAAAACATAATGATCAGATGATACTTCTATCAATATTAGATAAGTATCTATCTCAAATCTGTTCATGTACTTGGCAAAAGCTACCTTATGAAGCCAAGTGATGTGAACAGCAGATAAGTATCTGCTGTATTATGGATACTGTGTGTGATATGTATCACTTTAAGATATCTAATACTCAGATATCCAAATCTGCACCTGTCACACTAGACGTTCTTTATAGTCAGTGAAGAGAAAAAGGCACTCACACAGCATAAACCACCTGACTTCACTGAGACATCTTTTCCAATGTAAGATTAACTGACCTTTGGAAAAGCCTTTTTCACTCCACTAATCATAAAGATCACCGGGGGTAAATAGCTCCACATTAAACACCTGTCCTTCAGCTGCCTAAGGACAGACAGATCCCATCCCAAGTTAAATTCGATGGTGAAACTAAGGACTTTGCCAGCCACTGGGAAGCAAGGACTTGAATGAAGTGCACATGAAGTAAATGCTGTGATTAGAGTCATAACCACATATACATGCAAGTCAGCCTTAACCTGAGAGGTCATATCCTGCTACATATGTAACCACAGCAGGCTCCAAATCCATTCAAAAAGCTGATTAAATACCAATCAGTTTGCACTGAGTGCTGTACTGATGGGGTAACACTGCCATCACTACCCAGGTTGTTCCTTTTAAAGTTACTTTGGGTATGCCTACCCAGCCTGTGAATGCTGCAGTGTATATACACCTTTAAATACAAGTAGTACTAAGGTACAGCAATAAAAACAAAATTCCATCAAGTCTTCCAGAAACACCCCACCATGGCTGCACAGCTGTAAAAACATGAGTCTAAGGAATAAACGAGGAAAAGGCAAAATCATGAAAAGATTATCTGGAACAATTTGCCAGCATTTTAATGCTCAGTAAGTCTACTTGTAAAGGATTTGTCTGAAAAATCAGGAAAATAATAGTCCTTGAAAAATGCAAGCGTCGTTCAAACACAAGTATATTGAGTTCACTACTAAATGCTTCTTTTTTTTCTTTTAAGTTACATACAGTTCCTAAGAAAAGCGTTATAGGAACAGAGCGAATAGCTCTTTTCTAAATAAATCCTTCTTTGCAGCTAAATGAAACCCAATGAGTGAATGTAATCTCACCACTGTCAGTGGTTTATTCTTGGCTGATACTCTGACTGACTCTGACTAAAGGTTGGTTACAATGAAGACTTTTATTTAGGATGATGAAGGGAAGAAAAATCTAACAATTTAATCTGTTGTATTGGTAAAAGTTTCTGAAGTGGTATTGCACCCAGTATTTTCTAGGAAAAGCCTTTTGGCATCACAAAAGAAAACAAAGCTGTGTTGTAGTTTAACTAGTAAGGATATTTCTATGAACATAGCCGCAGTATGACTTTTGCTTCACAGGACTATATAATACTTAATACAAAAGAAGGATAAGATACTTCCTTCAAAATCAGATGAGAAGACCATATTTACAGATGTCTTGCTTGACTGTTTAGTAAAACTGTTCTGGCAGTCTTGATGGTTTACAGTGTAAAAGAAGTAAGATTTTCTGGGAAATTAAGTACTTTCTGCTGGGTCAGTTCATATGGATGGAAAAGCAACTTTTGTATTCAGAATGCCCTTATCAGTCATGATTAATATTTACATTAGCCTTTTTTCTTTGTCCTAGTGGGTGGGTTAAGGCATCCAGTTGCTCATGCTTAATACACATATTGCTTAAATCTTTTTATGAGAGGCATGCTGAGAGCTGTTCCAGTCAGTCCAACTGTGGATGAAAATCTTATTCTTTGTGTTTAAACTAAACTAAAAACTAAAAAAAATATTCTTAGTCACCTTATTCCCTCATAAGTCATTGAACATAGCAACTAGCAGGCCTTAATCACATTACCTTCTCATTTAAGCTAAGAATTCCCAGAACTCTGACTGATGATCTGTGAGGAAAAGTTTACATTTAAACCACAGTTTAGGAAAATAAGAAGGTGTTAAGGGAGCGGGAAGGCAAAATGGGAGAGGACACCACTAGATACTGACAGATCCCATATGCTTCAGATAGAGAAACAGGATTTGTAACTGCTCACTGTTTTTGTTATGTTTTGTTTTAACAAATGTATGTTTGAGAGGGGCTCAAACTTTGGGAACGTGGAATTCTGCAACAATAGATTTTCACTGACATATGTGCCTGGAATAGGCTACTGCTAGCCATGAATCAGGCTTTCTACTATTCATTTTAAAATTACCCAAATATCTCTAGAATTTTATCTAAGCAAAACTATTTTTTTAAATAAAGGGCTGGTCCATTCTGCAATTTTTTTTTGATTTAGATTAGAAAAGAAAATAATAATTTTTTAGAAAAAAATCCATGAGAAAAATTTAATATACATATATAAAATATATATAAAACATATATACATATACAAAAATAATTCCAGGGCACTTCTGAGAATCAACAAGTGTCTGAATAATGGAATGAGAATAGGTTGGACTACATATTAGAATTTATCTTCTGGAGTTATCTACAGGAAGAAAGACCTCCAATGATTAACAATTTCAAGAAGGGCTGAAAATGTGTCAATGGGAAGATAAAATACATTTTGGTCTAAAACTCTACATCTAAAACTCCTATCTGCCTCCTCTAATTAAATCTTTCCTCATACTTTTCTATCAGGTACACATTTTTGTAACTGCTTTTCCTAGCTCTTTGCGTATACTGCACAATGTTCAGAGGTGACTCTTAAGGGCCAAAGGGCAGGTACAAAAACATTCGCTCAATGATTAGTTCAAGTAAAATTTTCTCTTGAGACCACTGTAGAGTAACTTGAGGTTAGCAGGAACTTTCCTGTGACCCTCATTTCATATGGGCAGAACTGTTTAGCAGTAAATTTTATCTTAAATTACTTCAGCCAACAACCCAATAAACTTGAGGGATTTGTTTTTCCTTCAGGTAATTTCCTTCAACATTATCCCCTTTCAAAGCCTCTGTGTATGGTGACAGTTGAGCAAAAGCCTAAGAAACGCACCTTTTATTCGCTGATATATCATATTTTCAGCACAATGCAGAAGTGTAGGGTGAAAATAAGCAGAAAAAAATTGGCAAGACATACTCACCACAACTCAAATTGTTCTCGGCTTTCAGTGCTGAAGTTGGAATACTCCAGAATTCATTTTCCCAGTCGACAATGTTTCCTTTCACATCACAGCTGAGGTTGGCCAGTGCTTGCGCATTCATGGTGAAATTCCAAAGGCGGAAGTTGTAAATGTCCCCATTTAGAGAGCTTATTTCATTGCTGTTAGAACCCAGCACCAGTCTCCCATTTCCAGGAATAACTTTGCCAAAGATACCTGGACAGTATATTGTATGATAGACTTTTTTGGCATAGACACCTATACTGCCAGAGAAGCTATCCCCTACAAGGCAGAGCTGTTCAAATGTTCCTGTGAAAAACTCCGCATTCCGGGGCAGTGCATTCTCAAGTGTGCATTCAATGCCTGACATGGACAGAAAATGGCCTTTTGTGGTCTTCCCAAAGCTGAAGGATTCTGCTGACAAGGCATTACTGTAGGAGAAAACCTTCCAGTCATCATTATCATCACTGCTGCCTTTGGTTGCTTCAAAGCAGAGTGTGAACTGGCTAAGCTCCGGGATTGAGACAGTATCTGCCACAAACACAGTGTCAACATCGGGAACCTGGGAAATCATGACTTTCTGATTCCTCAGAGACACGGCAACTAGAATGAAGAATAGACAAAAATCTTTTTAAAAAAAAATCAGAGAGATAAAGGCAAATTGTCAAAAGTTTAACAACAAGGACTAAATATCTTTAAATCTAACATTCATTAGGGGGCTTTTATCACTGTAATAAACCGATAGTAGACACTGAGAGGAACTTACCTTGGGAATGCATCCAACTTTTTTATGAATAGCATGGAGAATGCTGTGCTATACATAACTAACAATTCCTGAACATGCATTTAGAGCAATGTTAGGAAATATTACCAAATTAGGAAGCAAATTCCAAAGCTCACTTTATTCAATACAGCATTTATAAACTTACTATTTACTCATCAGTTAAAGGTGCATTAGGCACTGCAGTAAACCAACTATTTGAAAAATATAATTTGACTTGCTTTTATGATCTATTATTTTACTTACTTGCCTGCATGACTGCATTACACTGATGAAGTTCCTGCCTTACGTCTTTTAAATATGCAGTAGAAGAAAGTCTCAATTACATTCCTTGGCAAACTGAAGCCTTTTGTTCCTGAATTCATCTAATGGGATTCTGCAAAGCATTAGGCATCTTTTCATTTCATCCCCAGAAGCCTTCTGTTGAATACTGCAATCGTGTGTTCTCAAGCACTTATAACCAAGCTGTTCACAATTGCAAGTTCTGGATTTTTGCACAAGTATCTAGAAATGAGTAGTCTTTTTGCAAATATACATTGCTGTAGAAGTATTTATGCACTGGCAGAATTATTCCATTTCTAATTATTTGCTATTCTAAATTTTATTGGCAAAACTGACAGTTAGCAAATGTAGAAAGCAGTATCACATGACTTTCTCCATAGTTCTTTCTCCATATTAATGGTATCAAGGGGTAAAGTGACACAAAATCCTGCCTAAAATGACAAAGTCTCTGCAGACTTTGGCTTTACTTCTGGCTCCATGATTCTGTGACAGACTTCACCTCCAAGAAACGTCTGCTTCCTCTCTCATATTCTTTGAAGTGAGTACATTGGAACAGAAACTTATTTTTTTCCCTAAACCTGAAGAATAACTGCCACAGTAAATTCCTGGTCTCCATTGTGATATTTAAGTGATCCCACAGCACATCATATAAGATTTGTTATACCTGCTCTCTTCTCCGAATGAACACCCTCTCCCAAATATGAAAGGGTGAGATACAGGAGAGAATGGTGTCTGTCGTTACATGTTTAGGAAAAGTATAGATACATGTACTATGACGGTTCCACATATTCTGTGGTATCACGTTTTCCTTCTGCTAATTGTCTGCAAAGACTGTGAGCTCCATACTACCGCATTTGGATACACACAAGGAAATAATTGGTCCAGTCCATTGTATAATAGAAACCCAGTAGTTGGAGAATGTGAGGGAAGAGAGGGAAATACTGGGCTTTCATAGTTACTGGATTTACTTCACAGAGTTTTTCCTTTCTCAGGGCAAAAGTATGTTGTAATAATTTTATAAATAGAAGATGCGTTTAACTTTCCACTGAAAATAAAGGCATTTTTCATGGGTTAATTATACTGTGAGGTTTTTTATGTAACATGGTAGATGACCCAAAGTGTGCCAGAAGTATAAAGATTCAAGAGCTGAAAAAGAAGAAAGCTTGTTCAAACAAGCACTATGCAGCCTGCCTTAGGTGGTCAGGAAGGTTATGGAACACCTCGTCATATTTAAATAGTCCATGAAGAGATGCAAACAATGAGATTATTGCTCTAATCCTTAAAAAGCTCATTAACTCTGCATCATTCATCCAACGGATTTAAACCTGGAACCTTCCCCATGCATTAGAAGAACAAAAACAACGAGTATTTCGCATATGTGCAGAAAACTGAATCCTTCCATTGATATTAAAAGCAGATTTCTGTCCTAATTATTGTTACACAGCAGTCATCATTCTGATTAATATCAGATGTCAGCATTTCAGAAACTGGTTACTCCCTAGGGGAGACTATACATATATCCATGGTCTACTCATCCAGCTGATCAGACTATATTGTCAGGATTATGTTAAACTGTTTCAATTAGGAAGGTAACTGCACTATAATAAACAGGGCTTCTTTTGGACACACAGCTATTTCCTCATGAAAAATATACAAAAGTATTGGCAACCTGGACACAGTAGGAGCAACTAGCAACAAGCAGTTTATTGTTCTGAAATCTGCTTCTGCATGGGAGTATGAGATGACATGAAGACTGCCTCTGCTGCTTCTCAGAGCCCCTACCTTACTTGCCTCCCTTTCAGCTCACTGGCTCGCATCACATACACCTCTTGACACATAAACAGGATGGACAGGAGCAGCTAGCCAGTATTTTGCTGTCACGTTGTGGGACAGCCTGCTTTCCCACCCTTTGACAGCTTTTCAACGCAGTTCAGTGCCCTGAGAGGTGGCTTCTGCTATTTCTAGTTTCTCTGCTTTCAGATGCCTTTTTAGTGTTACTGGGAGAAAGGCATTGACTCTAACAAAGTCAGCAAGTATCTATAACCCAGGCACCTACTTGAAAGTTTTTGTTAAGGCAGAACTGAGTTTTAAATCTGGGATACTCCAGTATTACTCATCCATGTGCTCCTTTTTACATGACACATTGTCTCAAGCATTGCTGCATGAACGGAGGTCTGATGGTTTTCCTTTCGACCCTTCTAGTGCCTAACTTCTCTTCGCCAGTGCAGCTATTGCTTACATATTTAACTATTACTTGAAAATTATTTAACACGCCAGCTCTTCAGCTAGTGTAAGCTGCTGCATTCCACTGAGACTAGTAAAGTTGCACTAGTTCGCTGCAGCCAAAGATATGACCCATCTATCTGCTCTTGCAGCACGGCTGCAGAAAAAAAGCAAGAGATCCAGCATTTTTGTGGGCAGCCAACTTGTTCTGGGTAACAGGAAGCACAAAGTGAAACTTCACTTGAAATCACTGCTACATAAAACCGATCAGTCACACAAAAGCAGTTCCATTCCCAGTCAGTCTCCTCCCCAGACTGATTTACTCATTTATTTTTGCCTTTCCCCACTTATATTTTGCCTTGTGTACATACTGTATATTAAGCTGCAACATTAATGCCTTTTTAAATGCCATTTCTACATAGTAAACAGCTGTGAGTCTTCAAACACTCCTTAACATTCCAAATTTGTATTATTTTGCCAGAATAAAAATTGCAGTAACTCTTTAATTTTATTATTTACATAAGATCATTGATGAGAAATGAAAGAAAGTATGAGTGCTGTAGATGCAGCACAGGATTACAATTCCCCCTTATCTGGGAGAAATGCACAATTTTGCCTATGCATGACATTGGTGATAATAATTTCAGTTTGACAATAGACCTTTGAAACTCCTTGGATTATACTGTTTCACCAACTGGAAGTGAATTGGTGTAGATTTCCCTCTGATAGCTATGGTAATTCTTTGTAAGTAAGGATAAAAGACATAGGATAGGGCTGACATTCACCATGTAGACATCTCTTTTTTGTGTGTATTGATGTTCCTGTTTACCTATTAAGTGTTTTATGAAAGTGGTACATTATCATCGTTTTAACAAATTGCATTTCTGTATCCATTGCCACGTTAAACATTGCAGTATTCTTTGTGATTATCTACTGAACTCAGTTCAATTGCACAACTGTGGACAGTAAGCAGAATATGGCCTGTGGTTATAACATGTTTTAGATTCACACATCCAACTCTTCTGGCATCCAAGGTCAAAATCAAGATGTTAGTTAATATTTGTATTAATTATTCAAAAATCAGGAGCCCTAGTCCAGACAGCCTAAAAGCAGGCCCTTAACACAGAGCTCCTAAATGAATATGTATATGAAACACTAAAATATGAAACACTGGTGAAGGTCATCAATACCTTCACTCACACTGGATAGTATCAGCCTTATTCAAAACATAAGAACAATAAGAGTGCTACCCAAGAAGGTAAGGTACTAATCAACTTGGCATGGAGGTAACTTAACTTTGCTTTCACAGAAATACATTACCTATAAATATATATGTATACACAAATGATTCTCTGACCATATCTGTGGCCATCTTCTAGCATCCCTATTGAACATAACTGAGGGTAATATTGCATCTTTTCATTCCTGATGAAAGCCATCCTATTGCTTATAATCATAATCAAACATTAAAATATTGAAGAGGAATAACAAAATAATTTTGCATAATCTGGTTTGATACAACTTTTTATGACCCACATGATTTTATGACTTCTTACAGTTCAGTAATCTTTAAATAGGGAAATCTTTTAGAAAATTTACTTTCTCCTCTAGAAAAGAACTGGGGTTCCCAGGATTATCACTAAATTAATTACATCAGCAATAAACAATCTCAATGGAATGAAATATTTTAGCTTCCCTGATACGGTATTTCCATTTTTCTTTCAGAACTGCACACAGACATTATGTGCATTATCATAAGTCATTTTGTCTTATGATACCTGGGGTTTATTATCTATTTTAAATTATAGTATATGTTTAATAAATATGTAAATAGCTTTTTACATTAGACAGATGTGTTTGTGGATAATTATAAACCTAAACTAAGATAATTCTAAACCTGCTTGTTCTGTGTTTGTACAGCATTTAACCAACCAAAAGAATGCAAGTGCAACACAATAATATAAATGATTAATACAGTACTAGTATCAAGTTAGGGTGTATGACTTCAGCAAAAAGGAAGCCTTTTGAGAGCATGCAATTGCAAATTATAAGCCTTAGGCAGAATAAATGGAACATACTACGCCTGCAAACAATCATCCTAATTCCCTCTGTTACATTTTAGTTTTTTACTGTCACATCCAAGCAACTTCTGGTAATGTTTTAAGCAACAAGCTGTTAAAGTGATTTGTAGTCTCATTTTCTTCCAGAGAAAGAAAGCATGAGCAGAGGAGTGTCTTGTTTAGTAGTTGTTAGACTTTTTAAAAATCTAAGCATTGATATGTAATTATAAAAGAGGAAAAAAGATCAAAGAATAGGAATGAAAAGTAGCATGCTTGCAAAAATACTTTATCCCTGGTACAGTTTATTCTAGAGGCTGGAAGAAGTGCTGAGAAAGCATTTTGCTTAAACTTCTCCCCAAAATAGGGAGTTTCACAGGACCAGAGGTCTGGGCTAGCCTTCTTTCTGGCTTGACTAAATTCCCTCTGGTGATCTCCTTCATGTTTCTACATCCTTTTGCAGGTAGGCTGGCATGATAGTGAGCTATCGTGCTTCCAAGACATCCAGTACATATTTGCAGAAAGAGGCCTAAAGAGGTCTGTTAGGCCTAAAATCTTTCTTTGGTTTTCTTTCTTAGTTTTCTAAGGCACTCAAGAAAGTCATGCTTCAGAATAAAATAACTCATTTTCATCCACAAAGTATTAGTTAAAAGTATACATAAGAACACTCTATTATTTTATCTTGAAATCTTTTCAACTCCTGTCTTCTCTTCTCATTGAACATTTCTGGTTCTTTTAGAAAGTATTCTAATCCTTACAGGAAATTTCCTTCCAACAGGACATTTTAGCTGTTAGAGGCATTAAATATTTTAGGTTTACTTACTTCGTATATAGCTGGCATTAAAACCTTTCTTTTGAATACTAAAGTCACTTTTAAAAGACACAATCATTTCATTTCCAGTAGAGTTATATGATAATCCTTTGGCAGTGATGCCACAAAGGTTCATCGGGCTCTCTCCGTTGTCTAATGTTAGTGAATCATAAATACAGCCTGGAGCTTCTTCAATGTCAAAATCAATGAACGTTAGCTGGATGATGTATCCATGAGGTGCTCGGATGATCCATTTGCATGCTTGGCTGTTGGGATAATCACTGGGGAAGCATGGAGAAGTGAAAACTCCAGAGGGGTCAGTCAGCACAACCCTACAGTCGTAGCATCCGTGAGCTGGCAATAAAAACAGAGAAAGGTTGGAGATCAGGAAGAGAGATAATTTACCAGGAAATTAATTATCCATAAAATGACTTAATCTTTCTCTACACAGAAAAACACGAACAGAGATGGGAGGAAGAAAGAAAGAAAATGATCTGATTCTTAGCAGGCATGAACGCTGGAAAAATACTACATTAAAAAAATGTTTTATATATGAAACCCTTCATAAAAGGAGCATACACTGTACTGCTAAATATTCTTTTGTGCATATTATATATATATTTGCTACGCATACAGACCTGTTATGCAAAAAGCAACAATGCAAAAGCAGATGTTTTTTGAATTTGCAAATGCATATTAATTCATTTCTTTAACTGAACTTCTGAAAAGATGACTTATCATTTAATCTTTTGGCTGCTGGACTGATGCTGACTCTTACAGTGACTGTACCATGCCATTGTTTTCAGTGGAATGCCACTGGAATGCAACAGCACAACAGATGAATTGAAGGACCATAGAAAGTAGCTAGAATTCTCTAGATTTCTTAAAGGTTAGTCACCAACATTTCCGGCAAATACCCTCCATATCACCCAGATAGGGTAGCAGTGAAGTACTGGTCAGCAGCAGATTACTGCACTCTTCCCGTGCTGACTCAGCGCCACTGGCATATTTGGGGTAGTAAGACTCTAATAAATTTGTATCTGATTCTTCATACTCCTTTACTCACCTGTTGTGCTTCAATGTGCAACTTTCAGGCCCATTTATTCCTCAAGACTGTATTTTTTCCTTCTTTTATATTTAGTCCTCTATCATATATTTACATCATTTATTGTAACGTATTATTACAGTGATCTGCCTGCTGTTAAAATCTGTAACAATATGCCAAAGCAGCTCTGAGCACATTTGATGGAAACTGAAGATTACCGAAAGATAACAAAAGACAATAAACTCTGCCTAGCAGATATATGCTGAATTATTTTGCAAACATTTAACTGGGTCCCAATCCTGCATAAACACTGCAACAGTGGGAAGAAGGATGAGAAAATGTGAACTTGCACTATTATTTGCCTAAACTAAAAACAACTAAAAAAGTTTTCAGGTGTCAGGCTTGTGTAGGAAGCAGCCATAACATTGGCACACATGTAACAAGCTCCTCTGGAGTAGCCTTGATGTCTCCACTGCTGAAGCCGTGATGTAGCTAACTCATATTGTACAGCCTTAGTAAATAGACCCTTACTCTGTAGCATGGGATGAAGTCTATTACACAATTCCCTTGCAAGGGAAGGGATTTTGAGGGACAATTCTCACCTGTCCAACCTCTAAGGAAGATTATTTCACACAAAGAGTAACTGTCACCTAAGGCAAGTTAGTTTTCCAAGTGGTATTTATTTACGAAAGTAACTGCTCTGCCAGGGTAACTTGTAAGACTTGGGCTGTGCTCTCAGTTTCTCCACATTTCTTCAGATCACAACCTATTTCTACAGTTTATACAGGACCCCTTCTGTGCTGTGCACTGGCATGTCCCAAAAGAAGCAGTTTACATTTGAAAAGAGAGTTCTTACATACATTTTGCAGAGATTTTATTATTTTTTATGAGTAAATCATGAAGCCATGTGGCTGCAAGGAAATAAAGAGATTATTCATTATCTGAGCTTTCAGAGCCAAATGATGGCTGCTTACAATAGAGCAGAATTGTGGAATACTTATTTATACAACCAAATGAGAGAGAGAGAGAAAAAAAAAAAAAAGTTTGTCTTTAAGTTTTACTGATAGCTTTGGGAATCTTTGGCACTCATGATATTGGAAAACATTATGTAGTGCAAGCAGGAGCATGTTCACGCTAATTTCTCTGAAAATCTGTACAATCAGAGGATTAGGTTCATGTATTCTGAAACCTTGCTGTTCCATTTATGAACCAGGAGGGAATATTCACTTATTAGTACAATGAATATAAATCCTGCAGCTGTACAAAGGCTTCTTCCAGGGGATTCTGCCCAGATGCATATAGCTGTTCAGGGAAGCAGCCGAGGTTGAGTGGAAGAGCAAGGGGAGAAGCATGGTTGGAGCTGCTGCGGACTCCTTGCGCAGGGCAAGTGAGGCTCCAGGAGGTCCAGAGCTGGCAGACAGCTCTGTCATGGGCTGCCTCCAACCACGTGCTCTCCCATTCCCGTTCCCACCTTCAGTATTTCTAGTACCAGGACTACAGGCACTGAGGATGTGGCAGCAAGCCACATGCACTCTTCTACACATTCCTGACAGCGAAATTAATGACACTGAGTGTCTGGGCAATCAGGAGCTTGCAGCTGCACCCAGATGGAGCTGGAGTCAAGGTCTCAGCCATTCGAATCTGATCCTCAGGTGATGTAAATGCATAGAACACAGGTGCCAATGTGCAATGAGCAAACCCTGGACCCCTAAAATATATCTCCATATCATTATAAAACATTGCTGAACTTACAGCTACCAGAAGAAACATGCTGTTTATTAGTAACGCCTAGTTTATTGTTCTTATTTGGTAGAGTATTAAATTCAGTCTGGGATTGGAATAGTCAAAATTGAGTGCCAGAGAAAAACACAGACACCCTTAAGGGAAGGCTGTGTTTGCAAATTCTATTGATTACCATAAACCAAAATAAGACCTAGGTCTTCTATTTATTGCTCTCTTGTGTATGTATCATGGTTTCTAAGCTGTGTAAATAAAAAACACTAGCACACATAACAAAAATACTTTTATCTCTCCTGTCACCGTGAATACTAAAGTATAAATGTTTTGTATACTGTTGTCACTTAACTCATTTCATCTTCTCATACATTTACTATTACACTATCTTTTTGTCATATCCATAGTGGTTTGTTGGTTTTACAGAACTGATGCACAAAAACACTTCCTAAATATAGATAGGAAAATAAGTGCTATAAACTTTACTTTACATGGAAGAAAGAGATTTGGTGAGCAGAGTAGTTTACTTTTTTTGAAATGGGTTGGCTCCGTTTTGGCATAGAGGCCATGACTGCAATTTGAAGGAGAAATATCCTGTTTTCATGCACATGTCCACAGTAGTAAGTAAAAAGAAAAGAAAACAAACAACAAAACTATATATAAACAGAATGGTTTTGAATGGAACTTTTTGCACTGCTTCTCATGAGACAGTCATTTTTCTATAAACACCACCTATTTTACTCATTAACGAGAAAAATTGCTGCGGCAACCTCTGCCAAAAATGACAGATATTTTGCAATGCTATTGGCCCCAGTTCTGAACTGTGGATACCAAATACTTGTTGGAATACACACCACAGACTTTTCTTCAAGCAATATGAGATACTTTATTGATTTTAATGGGAATAATCTGAGGCATGATATTCTTGGTCAAGAATTCCCTCTCCCCCTCCCCCCCAAAAAAACTTGCTCATCAAGAATTGTGTTACTGCTTAGAAAACAGGAAAATCTTTCTGTAAATATGTTATCCAGAAAAACTTCATCTTTCCTCCTCCTTTGAATATGCTAAAAGTGTAACAACATGAACACCCTCACAATTCAGCAAACTCAAGCACTCACTGTCAATATTTCTCAAGCTGAAACTTTCATCAGCTATTCGTTTGTTTTCTCCGTGTGAATACCCTGGTATACAGTGTTCATTTCACAATCACATATTATTTTTTCTACAGGACTCATGTTTCATTTGATAAATGAATTGTTAAAAATATGACACTTTTTAACATTATACTAAAAAGGAAAATTAATGACTTCTTCATGAGTGTTTTAGAGCTTTCACCAGTGTCACCTGAGTGATTAACAAATGGTAATTGACTTTAGCAGCTGTTTGGGAAGTGGCTTTTTCCCTTCTATCATGCCCATTTTGTAAAGAGAAAGCTAGGCACAGAGACAATGAGCAAAAATGGCAAAATTTTCCATGGGTTTTGGGTTCCCATTCTTAGTATTCACACAGAATTTTATATGTCCAAAGTACACTAACAAAGACTCTAAACTGCAGCTGGAAGACCAGTCTGCCAGTCTATCCCACTGTAGAAAATTTAAATAATCCAAAGTCAGTGGCCAATGGAAAATTTTGGTCAAAGCAGTTTGGCCATCATTAGTGGGAACTTACTGGCAAAAGTAGGGATGGAATCTCATTCTCGTGGTGGCCAATTTTCCTAACCACAAGAGCATACTATTCCCACTCTTCTACTACTTTCCTGCCTACTTCACATACATGCCTTTTACTTTCTGCAAAGGGTGTCTTACATTATTCCTTCCTATACCATGCTGCATTATTTGAGGCCCTAAAACATGAGCCTAGCTGAAATACTACAGGTAATTGTACCATACATACAGATATAAGCACACACAAAACCACAACAGAGAATTCTGTCCTATGGAACAAAATGAATAGCCCACTACTAGATTTTGCCTCTTTGTGCTACAGCACAGAACTCCACTCCGTGAACTAATAAAGCAGTTCTTATGTGGGACTGAGATACACAATGTGAAAGTGATTTTCACATGCTGTGAGCAGCTGAGGACACATTCAGGCACTCCAGCATCCAGAACTCCACACATGCATCCAGAACACCAAAGCTGAATTACAGATTTGCAGGGAAACTTTCTATATGAGCTCTTCCTATAAATCTGCACTTTTCTTTTTTCCATTCATATGCCCACCACCTTCCAGCGCTTGCTCCCCAAGTCTGTGCTTTTATTCACATTTTCATCTAACTTTTCATCCTTCCTTACTTCTCTCCATGGTCATCATTTCCCCTCACCTTTTGCCCCTTCTGTACCTTCTGTATTTGCCTCTCAAAAAAAGCTTTTGACTTCTACCTCTCCACCTGCTTTCCCTTTCACTCTTATCCAACCTTGAAAAATGGCGGGACAGCAAATTTTGTTTGGCCAAGAATTTTTTTTTTTAAACAGCAAAAACAATCAAGCTTAGGACAGAGCTTATTTTAGCCCCAAAGGTTTAAATCAAAAGAAAACATTTGAAAGAAAACACTCTAGAGAGAAATATCTATATCTGTTCTTGTAATTCATATATTATCTAGTTTATTTTTATATTAAATTATAGCTTGCATAGAGTTTTTATTTCTTCCACCCATTGACTGTAGCATGCAACTGGCCTTCTGTGCAGCATTTTCCACTGGACAGAAATGCTAATGACTACATAAAGTGTAGGCAGTAGCACAGGATGCCAATAAGAGCCTGTTTTGGTTGACTTAGTAGTCTCAGTAGTTTTAAAGAGTCTCCCTGGTAAAAGTAAGACAGAAAACTACAAGCTTTCATTTTGAGATGATGCTTCACTCTGCTTAACTCTCTTTGTAGAGGAGATAACTTTCATATGAATACAATCTGTAGTAAATTTATGCAATTGTGGGATAGATTATATTAAAAAATAATCATTAAAAAAAAACAGTCTGTTAACTCTGTTCTTACACAAGTGAACAATAAAAACTTCCCTAACAGAATTATGCCACCCCAAATGCTTCAGAAAATCTTAGCTACAGTACTTAATGCTCTAGATATAAAAGACAGCAATACATATTTAGTAATAATTTGCTTTCATGTAGACATCTGATAACGTTTAAGCAATCTGCATGTGCTAAAAAGCACTTAAAAGTATTGTCACTTTGGACCAAGTACGAGAAAAGCATACTGACGTCAAGTGACTTAGCCACTTATACACACAGCAACTGTGTGGTAAAGCCTAAAATAGAAGTGAAACCTTACAATCATTCACAGTGACTGTGTGAAAATATCTGTTTTGATGAATGTTAGGCAAGAAGAAACCTTGCCTTGTTAGAAGTAATAAAATGCTTGTCACTCTTTTGTTTCAAGGATCTCGTAATTAAAAGGGTTTTAGGCAGAATCTACAGAGAAACGGCCAAACATTAGGTCAAATGTATTTATGACTCCAAATAAATGGGTGAATGAGGTCAGTAGTGGACACACCTGCAGACAAGCAAGAAGAAGGGCCAAACCACCAAGATGTGGGTGGGCTGGAATGGTGACAGAAAAAACAGACCTGTGTTATTTCAGCATGAGACACAAACATTAAATCCAGAGCAGCTATAGTATGGCAAAGGTCTCAGCAGTAGCCAGTACCATCCCTGCTTGGATTTCTCCTCTTTAAAAAATCATTTCAGAGGTTAAGGGAAGGTGTAGATGCACATAAATACCTCTATAGAAAGAGTGAATATACTTGTTGCAAAGCGCTGCCACATGTTGTTCCACCTAAACTTAAAGGAACGCTCTTTACTCACTGTCAGTTGTAAGATCGGACCTATGCCAATTTTAATACAAAACATTAAACTTTTTAATTAAACATGGCACACAGTGAAGCCTCTGAACATTTTAAATGGTATTGTCCGCTCTGTGCACAAGCCACAAAGTGTTC
>NW_010577041.1:12675-25764 GCF_000705375.1 Tinamus guttatus | reverse complement strand
TCATTTACAGCATTTAATCACAAATACTCTGTTCCTACAAGTCAAGGTACCGTAAGCTTTGAAATACCATTTAAAAAAGCAATGCTGTAAGTACAAAGAATTAAATGCACCACTTTACAGAGCATAAGCAGGCTTTGCAAAAAGATGTTGGAATATTTTTCCTCCTGAGTGTAGACTTACTTTGCTGTAATAGTCAATGCTAGGAGCTAACCCCAAAAGTGAAGAAGTAGTTGTTGTTTTTTTTTTTTTTAATCTAACCAAGAATATGGAGTTGCAATTATACTGTGTTAACTGTAAAATTGGAGGAAGATAGCAAAAAGAAGTATCTCAGTGTTATGGCATAGAATCATTAGCCAAAAAAAAAAAAAAAAAAAAAAAAAGTAATTTGTGTAACAACTAATAAAAAATTAGGAGAAAGTAAAATATATATTGGCTGCTATAGAACATTCTACTGCCATCACATTACCCTGCTGTTGTGATCCTTTGCAAAAGGCTGAATAGTATGGCAAGGTATTTTGACTTCTCTTATCTTACAAATGGATTAGAACAGCATCTTGGGGTTCTCTCCTTCTACTAATTTCTTCAGATATGCTCTGTAGCCTAAACTATTAAACTGCAAACTGTAGACCTGGGTTCATTAATGAAACTATTAATGACTTTTATCTCAGCCCTTTTAGGACTTATCACCACAATCACTTCCCTGCATTGAAAATTCACTCCAGGGGCTAATGAAGCATATCTGTAAAGTGTACAAAAGCAGAGTGAGGAGACTCATCTGAATAGTGCCCCCATCTCCCACACCCGCATCTTATCATCCTGTCAAGCACAAAGTTAGGGTGAACTCTGGCCATTGTTGCCCACCCAGATGTTCCAGATATTATATCAGGAGTCCAGATAAGGTTTTAAAACAGGAATTCAAGAGTAATAAATTTCAAGTTTTCAAAAGTAAATCTGTTCAAATATATATACAATTTGTATATTGTACTATATAAATAATATTATATACATTTTATATATTTATATATATAATTTCTCATTATTTTAGCTGGAGATGCTGCATTTACTAGAATCTTTTCTCCTTTCATTCTTAAGTACTTCTTCAACTTGTTTGCAACAGGTATCTCACAATAGTTTTTAAACTACTTTTACACAGCTAATGATATCATTTCTTTCCTAGTGTTTATTAATTCAGAAGCAATGGAAATGTTCTCAGTGTTTCAGATTACTGAAAGACTGCCTAACCTCTGATTTATTTCTTTCTTTCTCAGGTATTTATATAATTTGTCTTACTAGACTGGAAATGATTAAGAATCCAAAATCTACTGACCGCTGGAAAGGCTCCTGTGTCCACTGAGTTATTTGTCCCTGATGATTCTGTTTACTCCTTCACTGTTTTCTGTGACCAGCCTTTGCAGTGAACTTGAGCACGTGAGATATCTTTTTTTAAAACAAGCAAACAAACAAATTTAGAGAAACATATTTCTGAGATGCATTTTCCTGTCAGCCAAATGTGGTACAAATAGTCTTCTCAAAAAAGAAATAATTCTGTATTTTGTGATTTGTAGTTCTACAATGAATCCTTATCTTCTCCTGACAAAGTTTTGGGGGTTTGCTTTTGCAGGGTTGGGGGCAGTCTTTTGTTTTTGTTTTTTACTTTTCTTGTTTGTTTGTTTGTTCTTCCAGATCATCTAGTTCTGGTTTTTGGAGGCTTCCTCCAAAATCCTTTTAAATCAAAACAATCTTTTGTGATTCCGTGGTTCTAACCAGTCACAGTGGGATTTGGATCATACCATATGGACTCAAACATCAAAACTCTCAGTGATTGATTTGACTATTAGTCATCTATAAAAACATTAAAAAAGCTACTTTCCTCTCTTAAAACAAAAATGTGAAGACAAAAAAACTTATGCTGAGATGTGCACCTTAATAAGGCATAGAAGTTTTAGATATGGAGAATGCACAACTTATCATGATTATAAAATCAGGTCAGAAAATAGCAGGCAGTGGAGTGAAGAAAATTCTTTATACATATATATGTTCTTTACACTACTTCATAAAGCTATGGTGTTAGCTTTGACTAGTTATCTAGGTTGGTCCCTCCCAGGCATGTAGCATGAGGAAAAAAAAATCTGCATAAAGAAGAAATAAAAGTAATCTGAAAAACCATTCCATCTTCATATAATATCTATCTGAACAAAGAAAGTAATACAAGCTATAAATAAATGAAACATATTACTGAACATTTCCAGAACAAAAATGCAAGGCCCCACTTACCCAGGGCAGTGTATTATTTCCATGGAGGTAATGGCAGAGAATATAAAAAGTGGCCTAAAAGTAAGGAAAACTGTTTGGTTAGTCCTAGCTGTAGCACAGTGTCATGAGAGGAAAGTTACACACTGAAAATAAGGTGAGGCACACCGTAACACCGGTTTGCTTGCTAAACGATGCTATCACTGTACTCCACACAAGGGCGATGTAGGAAAAAGCAGACAAAGTCTGGTGAAAAATCAGCAAAGGCTACATCTGACCCTTCCTTTCTCTTAATACCATCTGATTTGCAACATTCTGAGCACAAGCATGTTCAAAAATCTTTATTAGTCCACTGTACAGACAGGATTTGGGAAGAAGCACGATAAGACTGCAATGTCTAAACTGGAATCTGCAGCAGAGACCTTCTAAAATACAGCAGGAGATACTTAACCTGTTGGTTAGTACTCCATGCCATACCACAGTAAGGTTTTTAGTGGGCATATTTCACTCAAAGCAAGCAAAAAAAGAAAAAAATGAGTCATGAATTCTTTCGTAACAGCTCTGCAGAAATTAGTCTAGCGCTAGGGCTGTGGGAGCAGTAAGCAGGACAGACTGTTAGAGTGCTGAGTAGCATGGAGAAAGAGTCCAAAACCATCATAAAGGAGCACAGAGTAAAGAGCAGAGAGTCTGCGTAAACAGGAAATAAAGGAAGTCTTGCCTTTCACCCTGACCACAGTGTCTAATCGCCACGGGTAAGAAAAATTAAACAATTCCTTTTAAATTACTTATGGACATAACTAAGCAGCCTTTGAATTTTGCATCCTGTCATGCCTACCAAAATCCACCTTGCTACAGTTGTGTGACAGCGTTATTTCTACAAGAGAAGTCAGTGACTCCAAGTATAGAACTATGGTAGAGTCCAACGGTAGGAATAGCAGAATTTAAGGGTAGATCAACTCTGTTAAGACTAAGTTTCTGGTCAAAAGTTCAGTCAATAAAACTCAGCATTTTTTTTTCCTTCTGGATTTTCCTACCAAGGACTCTCAGCTACCAGATCAACTAAGATATAGGCAGTATAAAGAGCTTCCTCAGTTATGGAAACTATATATATATATTTAATTCTCATCACCCTACTTGACTCTAAAGCCAAGTTCTGAAAAACAGCTGTTGCCCAAGAATTAAAGAGTTATTTTACCTTCTCTTCTATAACCTACTCATCCATAATTTATCATCTGTTAAAAAAAAAAGAAAAAAAAAAGAGAGGGTATTACACATTCTCTAGTTCTTACTAAATCAAATCCATTAAGTCTATTTTAGTAATTGTATGGCTGGCATGGTACCAATCAATGCAAGTTTTTCAGTGAAAGCTACTGAGTAGTGTGGGCAAACCAACAAGGGACTCCAGTATACTGCTCTCTCAGTGTCCATGAAAAGGTAAAGAAACTTTATAGTATGTAGCTTTTAGGTGCCACCCCGGTCAATCGATCCTGACTTGTTAATTCAGTAAAGCAAAGAAATGACCGAGAGATAAAAACATGACAGTTGATGATCAGACCTCCTGCTTAGACCTCTTGATAACAACTCAAAATTAAGAAATTTCCTTCAAAACAAAAATCTTCAAAAAACGATTATGAAATATTTTTTGATATTGAAGTCCTTTTTAACAAGAGGCAGAAAATTTTGCCCTGAATTTTTGAGGCATTATTTTTCTGCATCATCAAAACATATCAGCTATACATTTTATCCTATAAATTGAAGTTACACTTTTTCCAAACTGATATAAATATTTCTTTCAACTAAATTAAAATTTATCTAATTTAGTGATAACTCCATTCCTCATCTGAACAGCTTTCCAGAAATTCTGGTACTTCCTTCTAACACAAACTCTGAAGTTTTCTTAAGTAGTCATTATGGAATAAACTCTGGTGAGACAAGAGGGTAGAAATAGTGTTGAAAAGACTTCAAGTCTGCTAGACAGTTCCATGACTCTACTGCAGGGTCTACCATTTCCTATCCCTCCTGTACTCAGTCTCAAGACTACTCAACTCAGCCCCAGAACAGACAAAACAGTTTATCGCAGTATATTGTATTAGCAGGAATTATTTTATTCTATGGCATGTGATAACTAAGTCACCATTTTCAGGCTGAAACAACTGCAATAACAAAAATTCTTATAGTAGATTAAATGGTAACTGCTTACATATTTTCTTTAGTTAGGTCTGGGTTGGTTATAAAATACCAGAGGACTAGCTGATGACCTACCTATGACACAGACAGACCAAATATCTTCCAGGTAATGCCTCCAACTCTGAACAGACCTATTGCTGGTGTAATTCAGGTACCACTTTGGTACCTGAATGTATGGTGTGACATTTAAGCAAAAAGGTTGACATCATCCTGATCTAAATGATTATGTAACTGTGACCACACCTTCACATCACATACTGCACTGAACTGCAATAACCATAGCAGGTGAAAGCCTTTTTTTGGCTATTTTTTGCCACATCTTTGGCTTACCAACTTATCAACTAAAATGATTTACCACCTGCAACTTTAAGCAGCTTCTATTTATTGAAATGACAGAGGGTTGCACATAAGTATTTAGGCAACTAGTCCTGATTTACAAACATCTACCAGAAATGATTTTTTTCATTTACGATGAGGCAGATAATTGCACCTCTTGATTTCAAATTTTTTGGTTGCTAACAAGGTTCTAGTTTTGGTGCTGATTCTAGAGACAAAATAAATAATGATAATGGAAACACAATACATATACAGTAGTCTAAAACAGTTGTTCATATCAACTTTCCAAAGGGGAAAAAAACACCAAATACACATCATTGTTTATATTCAAATATTTTCAGCTGAGTAAGAAAGATTTTCTTTTGCCTCTCTGCAGAGAAGGTGGTGTGATCAAATAGCTCCAGGAAAACACAGACTTCTGCCCTAAGCAACTGTCTACTCTGCCTGGGACTGAAGCTGGTCTTGCACCCCAGGCTGTCTCTCCTTTACTATTCAAAGGTCCTGCTCTAGTTCCAAAGCTTCTGTTCTAACTGTAATGCTGGTAGCCCGAGGGAATTGAAAAACTATACAGCTTAAATACATTAAATAATTTGTCTCGATTACACTGTGCTGCCTTATACTTAGATATTTTGTAAACCAGCATTGTTTTTCCCTGCAAAAGCAAACTTTGCTATTTCATTTGCAAGTTACAAGGCTTCCTGTTCTGAGAAAACAATCACTTTCCAGGAAGTAATAGTATCAGAAGTTTCTTGGCATTCGAGTTTACTAAAAAAACAAAAGTAGCATAACAGTATTACTTTTCTCTTAGAAATGACTCTTGTATGGTCTTGCAAACAAAAAGGTACAAAAATTCTTAAACTAGCTGATCTCTGAGTTGCCCATCAATAAAGAATCACAGAATTGTTGAGGTTCATAGAGAGCTCTGGAGATCATCTTGCCCAACCCCAACCTGCTGAAGTGGGGTCCTGTGTAGGTTGCCCTTGACCTTTTCTAGATGTGTTTTGGATATCCCCAGTGATGGAGATTCCACAACCTCTCTGGGCAAATAACCTGTCCTATTTATCTGACTGTATCTGAATCCACATAAGATTATACAGAAGTGCTTCACCTCTTTGGGAGGAAACAGGAACATTAGTGTGCCATGGCTATCAGATCTGCTCTGTGAAGAGTGACAGGGCTGTCTCTGTATTTGTAAGAAAACAAGAGTGCAGCAAATGTGCAGGCTTCCTTCTGCATTTCAGCTTCTGCTGTATTTCAGTTTATACTTGCCTCTTCTGCATTTTAAAAGAAAGCAGAAATTCATGTACTCTTTTTGCAGTGATGTTTGCATTCTTCCCCTTTATTGTCTGAGACAGTGTCCTATGAAACACAGGGAACTGATTCCTCCTTCTTGAGATGGTCAAGGTGTAATTTGCCGCAACTGAAGATGTTCTTCTATTAACGTTCACAATTAGAGCCACACAAGCAGCTCTAGGACAAAATTGTACTGGGGAACTACCACTCAAGTGAACTACTCTAACCTTTCATTACCTTTTAATAAAGCACTGAAGTACTACTCAATCCTTTCCACGGCTCGTCAGCATGATCAAATACATTCTATTATTTTTGAGACCACTTCTGTGACATGCAATCTTAGTCTAGAGCACTGAAACAGCAATGTCACTGCAAGCAAATCATCACTGTCTTGCTGACAGTGTTAACACCTCTAAATTTTGCCCCAATAACTGGCAGTCAGGTAACACGTTTAGTAAAATTTTATTTTCTCAATGACCAAACTAGTGCCTCATCTCCCACAGGGGATCTGTGGTATAATAAATGCTAGAATTAGTGGACACCTGGATAAATAGAGTCTATTTGGAAGAGTCAACATGACTTCCGTAAAGCGATATTTTGTCTAGTAAGCCTCTTAAGAGTTCTCTGCAGGGTTCAGTCATGCTAAGTGGGAAAAGGTGACCCAGCTGACATAGTTTAGTTGGATATCCAGAAAGCTTTTAGCAAACACTTTCACCAAAAACTTTAAGGGAAACTAAGCAGCCATTAGATAAGATAGAAGATTCTGTCATTGATAACTGACTGCATAAGAATAGAACATAAGGCAAATATGAAGGTAAGAACTTAAGACAGCCATCAGTGAAGTTCCTCAGGGGTCTTTGCTGGGATCTAGGTTAGTTTTCATATTCTGATAAGATCTGGAAAAGCAGTAGAATAGTCCAGACACAGTTTGCTCATGATACAAAGTTACTCAAGTTAGTGGATATCTTGAGGCAAGTTGCAAAGAACTGCAAAAAATGAGTCATTTATAAAACAAAATGACTGTGCAATAACACAACAGGTAAAATTCACTGTAGATAAGACTGTCAGAGCCTTGAGTGCACTAATAGGCTTTAATAGGCCATCAGACCTTATGGGAACTATGTTACAGGTCTGTCTCCAGTTCTGCTTCTGGCCCAATCTCCTGCTGCTTATTATTAGATGCCCTGGATGGACCCTGGACCTCTTTTATCACCACACCCTGCTCAGATATTGTCCTCGCATTTCAGCTTGTCCCCTTCATGGAGCAGCCTCAGTCTTGCTGATTCATGACAGCAGGGCTCAAGGAAGGCAAATGTGGTTGCCTCAGCCTGAGCTTAAAGGCAGCCCCCAGGCTATGGGCTGGGAGGATGTCTCAGGTAAGAATGGTCAGAACACTCAGGGTACTAAGAAGAAACAGCAGAACAAATGAGTAGCCTAATACTCTTCAAGTCATGAAAGATGTGATCTACAGCAGATATAACAGGAGGTATACATAACTGTGGGTAGCAGAGAAGAGAGGAAAGGGATATTCTGTTCACCATCTTCCATAAAAAAGGGAGCTTGAAGCTATGTCCAAAACAAGCATAATACAGAGGTTCTTCAGGACTATCGATTCCTGGGTTCAGTGGGAGACTGGCAAGTGGTTGACAGAGATACCCACTGAAAACTACTGAACTGCAAATCTCTCTCTCTGAGGCTGTTCTGGCTGGCATTCCCAAAATGGAAATAGTTTGTAGAGGGGAAACATCATACATGGCTGGGTTTGCTTTTACTCTTCCATGGATGAAGCACCCATTTACGACCACTGGGCTGCTTGGACACTTGGTCTATACTATTAACAAATGTACTTTTGCTCCAAGGGCTTGGTTCATTATTTCAGAGCAATTAAAGTATTTGACTTAAAATAAAAGTGTTTCTACACTTAAAATGTTTCTTAAATTCTGGAAGACTTGTTTGTCCTTCCAGTAGTTACAAAGCTAAAGGAAAAGAAAACAGTCTTAATTCTAAAGGAAATCCTTTTTTAAAATCTGATGTATTAGTGATTACAATCCTTGTTCTTTTGGAGGATATTGGCATCAAAGGTGCTAAAAGGGAGGAGAGGAAGCTTGGCAATGCATGCCAGTTGTAGTCTTTCATCTAGTAGAAGATTTTCACATCAAAGAGATCCTACCCTTGATTTAATTTATTTATTTATTTAACTTATCACTGATGAAGGAGTCATCTTTCCATAAAGCTTTGGTCACTCTTCCACTGCTTCAGAGACACAGAAATATTGTATGTATTTCAGAGATCTCCTGTTTTCTAGCAAAATGTATCCTTCATCCAAATCTCATTCCACATAGGACCTACTCATTCAAATACATTCCCTAAATGCTCCCCCAGAACAAGAACCAGGCACTTCAGACATTTCTCATCTCCTTCTTTATTTATTTATTTATTTTTTCTTCTAAGTGTAACACTAAATCTTGTATTCCAAATATAAAGTGTTCTTTCCTCTGGTCAGGGCAAAGCAATCATCACAATCAATCATCAAAAGTGAGGAATTACAGCACCTTAAAAAAAAATCAGTTCATAATATCACCCCTGAATAAGATGGCAAAAAATATATGACATGTCTAACTGAAATCTTGAAGATATGCATGTGGCATACAAAAAGAAAGAAAATAAAATCTTGTAAGTGATAGCGATATGTAAGTACTATAAAAATTACATCTCTCTTCCTCTTTCTATTATTACAAAATAATATGTTCTGGTGTTGTAGGTCATATAGAACCAGATTATTGATGTCCTAACAGCAGTTTGATTCAAAGGCCACAATAAATAATGAAATCATAAGGAAAATCCAGAGCGAACTGCTTCACAGTGAAGTGACTTGATTACTCCAAGCCAGCAAACTGTCAACCTCAGCTTCCTCAAACTATGTAAAAAATGTGGTTGACATCCTGATTAAATGGGAAAACAGAAATGAATTAAATCGAAAAAAAATAACCATTTTGTTAACAAGATCTACTGCTTTGCATATAGGTTAAATTAAAATTCTAGGTAAGCAGTTATATCTGCATATGTACATATGCACACATGCCAACACCAGAAACCACTCCCTGTAACATGCAGACACTATTAGTATTGCAAAATCAAGCACTCGGAAGTTAGGAAATGCCAGAGTTAACCTTTGTTTGGCCTTTGTGCATAGATAATTGAAATATATAATCTCACACTACTGTTTTTGCAGGACATCATCCAGTGCACAGGAAGGGCAAATCCTACGTAATAAGCAGATTTTCAGTATCCTTTACCTTCATTCTTCAATGTACAACCCTCAGACTTGTTTACTGTTGCAATTCTAATCCACATTTAATTCTAACCTAATTCTCATTCTGTAAACACACTCACTGTTTTCCTAGCAAATTCTTCTACAGCGTTTACTAGTATAATATTTGAATGTTTCACAAACAGTTATTAATTACAATATGACTGCAAGGTAAGGAGGATTCTTTATTTTATAGTAGGCTAGTGGGAGAATGTAGAGACCTTGATCCTACATGTTCCACCTGTCCTTGATGTTAGGTGTGTCTATTGCAGACCCACAGGACTGAATTTCTTAAGGCTTTACATGGATGCTAGTCTATGCAGACACAGCTGTTATTCCCTCCAATTACAACAGTAAGTGAAAATAGCACTACAGCTTCAAAGTAGGCATAGAAAATGAGAAAGATGAAGGATAGTCTATGAAAATACCTTGCTCAGCACTGCTTAGCATTAAGAGACAGACATACCATTCACTTTTCTACAGCTGAATTCAGTTGTCCTAGCCCTAGCCCTGGCAATCTCATCCCTCATTCAGTTTAAATATTCAAACTCTGACCACACATCAAGCAAAGGCCTCACGGACCATATTATTTAAATCCTCATAGCAAGTCAGTTGTGTGCAAAGCCAGAGACTAATGACAAAAAGTATGCAACTGCCTAATTAAAAACTACATTATCACAATGGACATGAATTTGGAGACCAATTAAAAGTTGCAGAGGCAATCTATATTCTTCACTTCTGCTGTTTCTGATTTACTGAATTGCTGGCTTTCAAACCTTAGTGTTTTCTTTATTAGTATTTTATTAATAAGGCTTTATTTTTCTGTTACTTTAAAATTTTGCTTCACTATCTGAATCTCAATCTTTTCCTCACCTCTACATGAAAGGAAATAATTAGACAGTAAAAATAGGCATCTTTCTCTCTGTCTGAGTTAGTGGGAATTAAGACTTCTGTACAACATGTGACATTTCAGAAACAGAGGTACCTGGCAATAATTTGGAAAAGCTAAATTACAGGCAAATGGCAATGTCAAGGAAAATGAACAGCTGAACCAGTCTAAATTTCCATGTAATTAGCAATCTGGATATTCACTCAAATCTCTGATATTGTTGCTGATAAATAACAGTGCTCACAGTGAAAAACATAACTCATTCAAGTCTCATACAGATATTTTTCGATGACCAAAACTGCCCATACCCAAGAATAAAATTTCCTTAAAGTGTGGGCAAAGGCTATTGGGCTAAACTTATAAATCTGTCAGCACTCACAGACAGTACAGATCACAGACAGATCAAGCTGCACATTCCTAATACAAATATATATTAATGTGTTTCCATATGGACATTTATCGTTAAGCTGTTGCAAAAAATTAGCTCAAGCTTTCCTTTAAAAAAGTCTAAGCTTTATCTTAAATATATAGTGTTCTATAGACATTTTCATCAGTCTTGGTTATGGACATGTTTTCAACATGTAATTAATATACATCATATTTTGGCAGTACAAAAGAACAAATCAAAAGCATTATGTATGGTGGTATATAGGCTTAGATAAGTGGCCAATCCTTCATCCATACAGTACATCTTCAGGCATCCTCAGGAGCTTCTAATGATACTAGTTTTATTTTTTTATAACAGATCAACACAATGCAGAAAATAATAAAAAAACACCATTGTTATTATTTGGTCTTTATATTGAGGAGGATAACCATGATGGGGTTTCATTATAGCTTTAAAAACACAGAAGGTAAATTAACTGTTAATCCTTCTGAATGCTAGGTTTATTTTTTTTTTTATACACAACCACCTCAACAAAGGTCAAAGCATAGTCACAGAATCACACAGAATGCTTAAGTTTGGAAGGGACCTCTAGAGACCACCTAGTCCAACCCCACCCCGCTCCATAGTTACTACATCAATATTTTGAATGGAAACTGGTCTTCCATTTTTTTTCCATAATGGTTGACCAATTTATAAATGCAGTCCAGCAATTTTATCAAATGACGTAGTTCATCATCTTGTATTCCAGGTAACTGGTTCTTCATTATCCACACATAATTAATATAAATCATACTTTAGCAGTGCCAAAGAACAAGTCAAAAAGCATTATAGTGGTACACATGCATTGGTAACTGGTCAATCCTTTGTGCCTTGGCCATGGAAAATCCACTTAATTAAGCACAGCACTTAATTAAGATAGTATTTATCATAGTCTTTTTTTTAATATATACTTTTCAGTCTATGCTTTAACATTATACGTTTTATAAGGAATAACAAAAGGACTAATCAGGGCTACTTATGAAAACTACTATGAGGCCTAAAAATGAAACTGAACCACAAACACGAGGACAATTTTATTAGGCAAACTATAAAGAATGAATTGTAAGAGCTTCTTGGCAAGAAAAATAATGTTTTCTTTAATTTCCACCAAATGCTATTAAATAATTTATATTTGTGACTCACAAAGTTCATATTTTGATTACTAGATTCTAGTTTAAGACATATTTTTGCTTTTAAAATACGAAAGTTTATTTTCCATTCTGCTGTTGCTGGATATAATCCCTCACAGTGAATTCTGTAATGGAAAGCTAATATAAAGCCAATGTGAAATAGCATGAATTGCTAAAAAAAATTTTTTTTGGTAGTTTGGGTTGATCCCTGCTATGGAAGCCTTCTCTTCAGATCTTCACATATCTCAAGTGAATAAACACAGTAGTTGATAAAGATAATAAGCTTTGCAGACCTCACCCCAAGATTAAAACTCTGACCAAATTGAACTGCCTTCTCACTAGAAACACACTCTGTGGTAAAAGATCTTTTGCATCAGTATAATCAAAATTAATCCTTTTAATGAAGGAAAAGAAATTTTGTCTCTGTGTGTTAGGATTAAAAACAACAACACTATCAACAGATGGGTAGGTGGAAGCAAGACGTGGATGCCTGAACTCGGGGGATTTCTTTACTGGCTCTGCCAGGTACTCAACAGTGGCCAGTAGGTTGAAGCAAACCCAGAAGAAAAGAGAACGACAGGAATCAGTACACAGCTTGTGTCGAGAGACAACCAGACACAAATACATCAAAAATGCTGCCTTCTCCTTAGCACAATTTTAGGGAGTGCTGAGAAATCTCATTTCCCTAGAAATTTCCCCTCTGGAAAGCTGAGGTGTTCAGAATTCCTGCAAATCAAGGCAGTATACTGTATATAAAACATGGCATTATCCTATATACAATATGACTAGAATTGAAAGAAAAAGTCTTTACATATGACCACTTCCAGAGTTTGTGCATTTGAGCCTTTAGCTGGAGCTCATCACTTCTTAAGTGCCAAGTTGGAAATAACATGAGATGCAGATTATATTGGTGAAAAGCAGAATACAAAATTCTTTCATTTTGAACATTACTGGGTGAGATCACTAATCTGTAGACAAAACCCACAAGTTACAACATACAGTCACTGCCAAGTGACACAGCAGCTCTTCTTTCATCCTCTAAGCCTTTTCCCTTTCTGATCACTGAATAGCGGAACTGTAGCACGACGCAGGCTGAATCTCTCAAAAGGATGAAACAGAACTTTGGTTTCCTCTGACATAACAGCATTGTTTGGCCAAGGCATCAACTTAGAAATAGTTTATATTTGTACATTTAGGGAGGGATTTTCAATAGCACTCAACAGTGCTGTAATTTAGTTTTTATTCAAGGGAGCAGTAATACTTTTAC
>NW_010577041.1:0-11512 GCF_000705375.1 Tinamus guttatus | reverse complement strand
CATTCAAATACTATTATCAGTCAAACAAGCTTTAGGAAAAAAAGAAAAAAAGAACACATGAACTAATGTACTAATGCCTTTGCCTTTGTTCAATAGCAGCACTTCTGCCTTTTATTTTTGTACATATATTACAGGCATGATGTTGTGTAATACAGGTTTTAACATCTTTTTGAAAAATTGCTAAGATTGAAACACAGTTTGTGGGGCATGTGGTTTTAAACCTTGATCATGCAGACACCCATAGCCAGAAAGAGAACTCTTAGTTATTTTGGAATTCAGTAGAAAAGGCATTAAATAAGATTGTTGTTCCTTTACATATGCTTTATGACTCAGCAGTCAAGATGATTTTATGAATCCCTGGACGGTCAGTTTCTCTAAAATGCAATATGATATACGACTATCATACTTTGGAATTCAAAAATATATACATGCAGTCTTGGAAAAACAGTAAAGATCTAAAATATAAACCTGTTCATAAACACTTTATGTAAAATCAAGATAATGAGAAAAAAAGCATACTTCCCCTCACTCCTCAAACCTCAAAACAATAAAACCAGAGGGCTGTGTCTTACATAAATGCCTCTGTGATAACTTCAACCCTGAGGTCTTTTTCTCCACCTAAAAAGCAAGTTCTCATAAAAAAAAAATGACTTCAGCTGCATAGTATGGATTTGTCACTGCACAGTTCTTAATTAGAAGAACTGTGAGAAGCCAGAGCATGCATCTGAACAAAACAAACTCTGTTCAAGATAGTGAGTCGCAGTTTTCTGCCTGACACCCATTAAGAAGCATATTCATGAGGGAAAAAGCTGGAACTGGAAAAAATCCGATTGCACTGTATCCTTTCAAAAATTAGGTTAGCTGTGTTATGCTGTTTTCATGGTCCTGCTCTGTGTTCTGCAAGAGCTAACTGTTGAGGACATTTAGCACTAAATAAAGCACTTTTTATGATGCACTGGAGGACAGATGAACTACACTGGGGATATCCAGAAAGCATTTTAGGAATGGGAACTTTCTATCATTCTCTCACCAATTTATTTTTCCAACCAGCACTTTTTCGGTCTACAAGAGATTTTAAGGAATATATTCTCTGAAAATATGTCTTGCTATTATTTCTGTAGAGTATTAAGCACTATATTTTTAACGGATATAGCTGTGGTTTCGTAGTATTCAGGAGTTGCCATTGCAGTTACATTGTCGTCAGTATGGTCTCTTGTAAAAATGATGCTTTGCTACACTAGAATTTGGACAAGCCACTAAAGTGAAAAGATGTTCAGAAATCACAAAGAGGAAATGCAAAAAATGAGAATTGGTGTGAATATCTGTGGGGATCTTGAAGGCAATTAGCAAAACTGTTTCAAGAAGAGGAACTGAAAAGAGCAGTGAATACACCACGAGCAGTGAATACACCACTCAAGCTGCTGCTGTCCAACATGACAGACAGTGGGGTGAAAGTCACAAAATGGAAGATGAAGAAAAAAGGAACCAAAGAGGAACAAGTTTGTAGTAGCATCATGAATTTATGACTAGAGTCAGGTTTAGTGTGAAAAAAAGCTTGATTCTTCAGAAGACCAACAAAAGGAATAAGTGTAAATGCTATCTAGGCATCTAATTATACAAGTAGAATTCTGATTATGAATTATGCACTTGATTTTCCTGTACTGCAGCAAGAGTTAAAGCACACCTTGCCATTTGCAAGCAAGATCAAGCAATACTGAACACAGATCAAGCCATGGTGCTTCTGGGAGCCCCAGCCCACACTTTGATTTGAGTGCCTATATTATGACATTTATAGCATGAAAAGTTTCACTTTATCAGTAATATTTTAATTAACTTTGTAGAAAATGTTTACAGCCTATACCTGTAACATGCTATTTTTCCTCACACACCTGAGGAGTGCAAAAAAAATATGAAACAGCATGAATCATTTATCCAGATATATTTTTAATCAAAATCTCAATGGACATGAATTTTCTGGGTGGATCTCCTTATTTTTTTAGCATTTACTAAATCATAATTAAGACTCTCCTATTGCTAGTAAAATAGAAGTCATTTTTAATATACATTTTAATATTGCCAACATAAAATGCACTGGGTCAAGTATATCTATCTCAGACACCTCTGTGTTGTGGCTGCTATAAGAACACAGATGTTAATCTTTCAGGTGCCTCATGATATCATCGATAAAGAGTGTTTAATTTAGAGATCACTTACATGCCGCAATTTATGCAGATTGCTTAAGCATTTCTAGAGAAATCCTCATGAACATAACCATATGCATGTGAAATGTGCAAGATCAACACTTGCTGTTAGTAGACAAATGCTGACTTTACAATACTAACCATTTACTCATAGAAGGCCCCCCAGTATATGAGATAAACAATTTTAATTACCCTTTATTAGTTTTAAGAAATATCTAGTAAAATGCATGTGAAATGTTTGCTAGATTTACTATCTAGAACAAAAATATTATCTGGAAAATTGTCCTGTTCTTTTCTCTATCCTGTCCAGAGACCTACTTCATGATGCAACATTTCTCAAGTTACGGATGCACAGGAGGAAAAAGAAAGTGACATTCCCAAAGACTTGAATCTTTCAACGAGACACAAGCAAGTTTTATTCTAAAATGTTCATTAATTTTACAGAGAAAAAAAATGACAAATAAGGTAAAGAACAAATTTCTTTACACAATAACCTCCATCAGAAACAGCCTTCTGTAAAGCACAGTCCAGCTGGCCATGAGTCATTTTGCGATCTATTCCTGGATCTGTCATCAAATTGGATATTACGCTGCCCATTATCAAAAACAATATTGGCAAATTGGCAATGGTGAAAATTGTCACTTACTTCTGTTTCTAATTTTCAGCAGTGAAAAGAAAAAAAAAAGACAAAAAGGATTCTAAAATTGTACATGTCAAAGATATGACCTTCAGTGAAAGGCATATTTTTCCTTTAATAAAAGCTATACTTTTTAAAGAAAAGCATATTATTCAATCTATATTCTAACAGAAGAAAGTTCAGACTCTGTAAGGTAAGGTTCTAGTCAGTTCTGAACTTTTGTGGTCTACCACTATGCTTTTAATGCAACACCATTACAATTAATCGAATGAGATTCAAACATTCCAGTGAAAAAAATTATCAGTGTCATCAAAAAATATATACCTAAAAGCAAACAGAGTAAGCAAAATAAGAAAAGTAAAATAAGAAGTGAAATTTATGTGAAATTCACTCCAGCAGTAACTTACTTTCACATTAATTAGCTGTCAAGTAAGGGAAACATAAGGCAACCAGTGACTTATTTGCTGTGAGACTTACATGAACACAAATTCTAAAAACATGCCTCAAACCAGCAGAAATTTGGATATTAGGTGGACAGAACATAAAGGATTGCTTTTGATTGTTTGCTTAAAGTACACTAAAATATGAAAAGAGACTGGTAGAGGAAGGAGAGAGAATGAAGGAGAGGCGAGAAGAAAGAAGGGGAGCTATTCATTACATTTCCAGATTCCTGCAGGCTAATCTCTCAATTACACACAATGTTTGCTGGGAAAGAAAATGAAAGGCTGAATACTTTGTTAAAACTTTTCAGGTTTTGCGAGTCTTTCACAACATTCAGAAACATGAATTTCTACACTCTAGTCAGTGACAACACTCTCAATTACCTTAGCTGCCCACAACAATATACACACACCTATTCCCACCCCAGGAATAGCATGAGAGCATTTTCACAAAGCGTCAGTAATAATGTTATAAAAACATTCCCTGCCTCCCAGTCATCCAGGAGGACTGCGCTGGCTGATGTGGCTGATGTCTAGGCACTTTGGTTCATACCGTATTCATGCTAGCAGAGACACAGATAAGCAAATGTGTTGACACTTATTTCAACATTCACCCATTGATATGATCTTTGGCCCTTGTCTGGGGTAGGCAGCCAGAACTGTGCTGAAAACACTCTTCCTGACTTGGAAAGTTCAAGATAAAATTCAATCCATTTTTTGTAAAAGGCAACGTGACAACTGGCTCATTCTGCTGGCACATTAGCAATACTTCCCACCATATTCCCAACGTTAACAATACTTCTCACCATTATTTCCTTCCTTCATGGGGATCCTGTCTTGAACAAGGGAGGGCTTTAATCTTTCCCTTATCTATATGGGCCCAATTATGGAGTGTAGTAGACAGAGAGGATCCCACATGGCAGATCTTATCGGCCATTTACTCTTTTCTCTTCCCTTTCTCCTGATGAGTAAAAATAATATATACATTTTTATTCAAATCACCACTAAAAACAAAATGAAAATTTCAGGGTCTGGCATAGAATTAAAACTCATCCTTCTGTGAACTGTTGAGGATTAATTAAAAACTTCTTTAGGACCCTGAAATATGACTACTGACACCAGTGCACTTTATTCATAGAAGAACAAAAGGACAAACACTGACTCTCAAATACTAGCTGCAGACATAGTAAATCTGTGGTAACAACAGTACAAGGTGTAATGCAGAAATAGTGTAATAAGAGTTGAAAATTGACTTTATTAATAGACACCTTTTCTGTATACTGAATAAAACTAAATATGGTTACATGGTAGGCAAATTTTTAAATGTCTGTTTATTACAAAAGAAGGAAAACATTCTTATTAGATTTCTTCCTCTAAATTATCTTGCACTAATTTAAAGCCATTCTTTGGGTCTTTTCCACAGTTCAGGAAAATCAACTTGCTCTCTCCTGTTGCAGCTATGTTTTTAAATATTTGAAGTTAATATGTAATCCCATTCTGCCTCCTCTAGACCAAAAATTACCCTATTTCCTTCCATATGCCCTCACTGATCATGGTTTCTAGAGCTACATTCACTCTTTTTGTTCTTGCTTAGGCTCCCCGAAACAATCAAAATAAACACACAAGTAAATAGTCGGGCATGTCTGAATCTCAGATTAAAGTGGATCTAACCTAATTTTGTTTGACACATCACCATCCCAGCACCATAGCTTCTAAGCAGTGCTTCTCTGGAAGACAGGTAAGCTCCTTACAAGACAGGCCAGACAAATTGTTTAGGCAGAGAAACTGAGACATATCTCGGTAAAGTGACTCACTCGAAGCCATCTGGCACATCTACACCACAGACGAGAACTGAAACCCACTTACGTTGCTTACTGAGATACTCTGCTTTGTAATTTAATGCCCAAATCACAACATACAACTCTACTCAGTATGCTAAGACTTTAATACATAGCACATTTTTATTTCTTTTTTATTTTTATCATTTAACTGTCAGAGCCTACCCATTGATTCCTCTGAGCTATCAGAACTATTTTTGCAACTACTGCACCTGCTTGCAAGTACTTTGCCCTCACCTGTTCTTTTCAGAAAAGGAACCTGTCACCATAAGCAAAGGTTGACACAATGTAGAAATATGCAGCTAAATATTCCTTTCATAGACCATTCTGCTTCTCTTCTAAGTTGTGTACAGCACTTCTAAGCTGCGTAATCCTTCTCCTGACCTTTGTTTCTGGAAGCGCGCCAACTCTTGTAGTTCTTCTCAAGTTGAACTATAAAATTATTGCTTTAGAATTTATGAATGCCCCCATAAATAATCTGTAAAACCTATATCTGATTATCTTAATCCTCATTTGTATGTAACCTCCTCTTGGCAAAGCTCAATAAGCTCCAATAGCTTTCTAAGCTTACAGCTCACTAGTGAAGCTGGATGAACGTCAGGCTTTATGATATTTCTACGGTAACTTCAGTAATGACTAAGGTGTCATGGAGATTATGAATACCATATGATTCCACAGCCAAACTGACTCGTACCTTTCAAAGAAACAAAAGAAAACACAAGAACAGGAAACACTACTACTTCTATCTGGTTTGTTCTATGAAAAAAAAGAATGGATGAAAAGACTATATTTTGCAGTTATGTATTATAATCTTTGTTTTCACATTTAAAAAGAAAAAGAAAAAAAAAAGAAAAAAGAAAGAAATCTGAAGCTCTACAGATAAATCCTGACAAATGGCAGGGTGCTGCAAATGTCTCAGTTTACTTTTAAGGTGAGTGTTAATAGCAAAATGTTTGTGATCTGTGATCTCTTCTGGTGTCCAACAGCAAACATGTTTGTCTATCGAAACTGGATTTTTCTAGCTTACCTTATTTATCTACTCATCATTCAGATGGATAGGAAAATGTCTTTTCCATTACTGGAAGTTCTGAAGATTTCAAATAGTTTTCCAGGTGAAGGGGCAGAAGAAAGAACCCCCAGGTGCTTGAAAGTCTCAGGCTCAGGTCTCTGATCTGATTTCTATCAGAAACTGGGTTTGGGTCTTCTATATGCCAAATGAGTGCCGAGAAAAGAAATATAATACAAGAGACCCAATTATTTGCTGTTTGACCCAAACAGCACTTTGGCTGCTTTATGCTCTCCAGTAGCACAAATCAGTTACTGAAGCAGCTAGTAATGGTCATTTATGATTTTAACCTTGAATTTTGGCATTAGATTCCTGACTCATCTTTTTCAGTACAAATAGCAAATAGTGATTATTAATTGTGACTAGCCGAATGCACGCACGAGCTTTCATTTGGCTTTCGCTATCCTCCGCATATGAGTTAGTCTGGTCTACAGGATTTACCACTCACTCTCATCAAGAGGAATTGATAAAGGCTAAAGGTCCTAATAGTCCAGTCACCACACATCTGTAACAGTCTGTAACAGCCAGCATATATTAGAGCAGCTTTTGTTCGTTTATTTTATGCCAAAGATGGCAGCTGCATGGCCCAGGATCATGTACGGCACAGGATCACAGAGACACAAGCTAAGGACTTTAGCCAGCTGAGCCATGGATGAGAATCAAGTCCAAACATACACTTCTGGCTACACAGTTTAAAGGAGAGGGAAAATACGCATCAAAGTTGCATGAAGCTGGAAATTGCTACTGTATGTCAAGAAATTATACCTTTTTTTTTCTTTTTTTTTTTTTAGAAACTAGAAACTCCTTCTATATTTAACACTCATTTTGCAACTATTTCCAACGGCAAGTCTGTAACAGCAAAACTACTCATCTGATACGGAATTAGCTAAACACTACAATCTGCTCCAAAGTTTTCTTATGCTCCAAAGCAAATTCCGAAGGTTTTTCCAACAAGACAGCTGGCACTTCTAAAATATTTTGCACTCTAGTTTTCAGGAAAAGATATTTAGTAAATGAAATCTCTCATTCATATGTTTAAAGAAAACAAGCACAATGTATGATCAGGGGCCTGGAACATCTGCCCTATGAGGAGAGGCTGAGGGAGCTGGGCCTGTTCAGCCTGGAGAAGAGAAGGCTGAGAGGGGATCTGATCAGTGTCTATAAGTACCTCAAGGGAGGGAGTGCATTGGACGGTGATGGTCTCTTTTCAGTGGTGGTCACTGATAGGACTAGAGGAAATGGCCGGAAACTGAAACACCAAAAATTGCATAGGAACTTAAGGAAAAAATTCTTAACAGTGAGGGTGACAGAGCACTGGAACAGGCTGCCCAGAGAGGTTGTAGAGTCTCCTTCTCTGGAGATCTTCAAAACCCACTTGGATGCAGTCCTGTGCCACGTGCTCTAGGTGACCCTGCGTGTGCAGGGGGGTTGGATTAGATGATCTCTAGAGGTCCCTTGCAACCCTAAGCATTCTATGATTCTACGATTCTATTAGAATACTCTCTGCCCAAGTGTCGCTACAGAAGGATGCTAAGTTTAAACTTCTTGTTCTGTACAACATATCATTATGTTATGTTCATGAAGCTTGCTAAAGAATGTTTCTATCAATTGAATCATTAAAGAGTTTAAAAATAGTAAGTATGCTATAGTTATTCCACAAAATGCAAGGGTTACTGAATACACAAGTAACAGGCACAAACTCACATTGCTATGAAAGTGGATGAAGAACTGGATAAACGTGAAGTACACGATTACTTGCAGTATATCAAAAATTAGGAGAAATTCATGAGATGTAAAGGAAAGGAAAATGGAATTCAAAGTGCAAGGTTAAATAAAAAGATAAACTAAAAACAAAATAGTGACAAATAAAAAGATTGTTCACAGAAAATATAACACAAGCTATCAGAACTAATAATTATAACACATCATTTTCATGAAAATTCAGTTTTTCTGAATTTTTCAAAGTTCAGACATAATTCAGTCATATACAAGCATAACCCCTTGTCATCTGACCTTAGCTCCTAGGTCAATTTAATCCTAGGCTATTTAATCAAGAGGATAATGTGCTAACTTACCTGTTTGCTGCACACATATAATATACGTGGTAAACAAGCAGAGGCAGTGCCGCAGCTTCCATTTCCAGTGATAGCACCACATTTCACTTATATGAAACATCCTGTAAAAAATAATAACAATAAAAAAGGCAAGGAACACTTCAGGGAGATTTACAACAAACAGAGTATGTCATAAAACTACTGTCAGTGAAATCAGTAACTAGCATGAAGTAAAGCACTTGAAAACTATGGACTGCTCTAGAGCAACTGTGAGAGAAGGAGTCTGCACTTGGTCAAAAAGGTCAGAAATGTTGCTCCCTGATCCTTTTCAGACAACAAAGTGGATGAAGGGTTGTGGTTAGGCCTCTGAGCATGCAAGGGTGCATGAGACTTTAGTAAAAGAACAGTAACAGTGTGACATGTTAAAGGTGTGATTCACACTTTATATGCAGTCTGCATATATTACACAGGTATTACTAACTTAACAATGTTTCTTAGTGCTAAAATTTTGATGGTCATGGCACCTTTTACTGACTAATTTCAGCTAAAGCCTGAAATTGTTGTTGTCAAAACCGAGAGGCTCACCTGTACTGTCAGTGAAGTCAAGGACATGATGATTATTTAATAAAAAAAAAAAAAGTGTCATTTTTACTTGAGTTTAAAATTTCCTTTGCCTTGCATGTAGGCCCTTGCATTAAAGGCCTACATGACCTTTAATGGTTAAACCAAAATGTTTCCTACCTGGTAGGCAGAAGGGGCAAAAGGAAAGAAGACTTGTAATGAATGTTTTCTGAGCTTTAGCCATGTATTTGAAATGAACTGTGCACCATTACATTCCAACCTCACTTTATTCAACAAGACACCAACAAGCAGGAGCAAGGAACAAACTATGGAACACAACACACACTATTTTGATCAACTCATTCCCATCCCATGTGGCACAATCACTAACCTTCTTTTGTTCAGTAAGGTATTATCTTGTTACACTGCGAGAAAACCCCTAGCAGAATCCCCGAAATACTTCACAATCCCATTCCCAGTAACAGTATTTAAGGAACAACTATGAATAGAGAGACTCGAAGAAACATCAATTAACACAATTGCCTTCCCTATTTAATATGTACTATCCTAAAAATGGAAAATGTACTTAGAATGATCACTTATATCCTTTTTATCCTTTATCAGGAGGAAAAGGTAAGAGATGTAAAGTGAATGAAAGTACAGAGGAGTGGCAAGAAAACTTAATTTGTTAAACTTGGGGAAATCCACTTCCTTCTGATCCACAGATATTACTGTGAAACTGCAAATGAAACTTGTGGGCAAATGCAAATCCTTTCCCAGAATTGGCTTCTGTTGCTTCCCAAAGTAAAGTTCTGTGACATAGGAAAAAAGCCAAATTTAACACAGCCAGATAAACCATTGTAAAAGAATAACTAATGTTTCAGTTTTAAAAGTTCATCAAACCACACCCCCGGGCTAGATGCCAGACAGCCCAGGTAAACAACACTTCAACAGACTGCTGCTATCAGTGAGCTTCCCATCACTGCAGGGTTACATAGCAAAAGTATCTGATTACCAGAAAAAAAGAAATGCCTTTTTTTCAGGCAGTTCTATCAAACTAAAAATTTTAAATTGATTTGTTTTTCTGAGATATTGTAAAGTCAAATTTAACAAGTTTTGAAGACAAGTGCAAAAAAAAAGGGGGGAGGGGATTTGAAATACAAGAATTGCTTTGATGAAGCCAGACTCACAAAGTAACCAGATTATCAAACAATAGAAGTATTGTCCTTCAGCTCTATGGCCTATAAATCACTGTTAAAAATGTGAGACAGCAGAATACCGACGTTTGGGAACAGTTACTCTTCAATGTATATAATTCCACAATATCCTCCAAATTCATTTAGGAAAAAATGACATTGAACAGAAGACTTTCTAAAAGGTATGCACACATATAATGCCAGATATGCACACATACAAACACATAGAGTACATACACATTCACAGAGTGGTGAAATAGAAATAATGACTATATTAGCCTGACATACCTTATTCAAGATACAGAAGAATATTGCTCTTTCTAGATTAAAAAAAAATAGTTTGCAGCTACTTATGTGATAAATGCTAGCCTTCTGCTAGCTAATCTACCAAATGAAACCAGTAAATTGGTTGAAACAGTGGGGTATTTATCATCATACTGACACCTCTTTAGGGTGTTGCTGCAATTGTCGACACTTTTGATGTCTCCATGAGCTCAACTGTATGGTTTTGCTCATTTAACAGTGGGAGAATCCAAGCCATAGCTTTTGATACACTCACGGAAAAATAATATGATAAGGTGCCACTGCCTAAGTCTCAGTGCCTAAGTGAATCAACCCAAACAGCCTTTGCTGTTTTTTTTTTTTTTGTTTTTTTTGTTTTTTCTGTGTCTTTTTTTCCCCCCCTAAAGAGTCTGTGGAATTCTGTGTTAATATGAGGGAACTATTTATTTTGGTCAATTCTGTTTTGTTGATGTTTACATGTGTTCTGGTAATACTTGTGAGATAGTATCCCATGGTGTTGGTCTGTTTACTAATCGCTACTCTTGTAAAAAGCAACAAGTCAGGAAAGATTTCAAGAACATGGATAATCAACAGAGCAGAGGATAAGTGCAGAAAGCAAGACAGAAAGGCAGGGCTATAGAAACTTTCTTTCCCCAAAGAAAGGACTAGGTTCTGCAGTTGCTGCCAGAAAAAAAAAAAAAAAAAAAAAAAAAAAACCCCCCAAAAAAATATAAGCAAAAAAAAAAAAAAGGTACATCCTATACATCCTACATTTACACCCTCTATCATGGAAGATTCTTTACAGCACATCATATCTGATGACCAGAAAGAAAGGCTTATCAAACTAATGATATCGACTAAAAAAGGAGCACACTTTTATCTTTGCTACCAAAACACTTTGCTTGCTGATGTAGACACAATGAGTCTGATCTGTTTCTTTTGGAGATCCATGTTGCAAAGAATAACCTTTAGCAAAGTGCTGTAAATGGGTGAGAAAATAATCTGTTCAATGCATTCTTCAGACTTTGTGTAGACAAAAAGCCAAAATTCACAAACCTGACTGCTCACAGTTTTACACTGTGATGTGCAGAACAATGCTGCTTGTACGAGAAGCTGTCTTAGAAGACAGTAAACATATTGCCAGCATAAAGGTTCCTTCCACACCAAAAATCTGTCTCAGATATATTTATAATGTGGCATCCTTATTGGCAAGAAAGTTTTGGGAAAAAAAAAAAAA